>JAOQML010000007.1:25620722-25633317 GCA_027568935.1 Erythroxylum urbanii
GGTTTAATTTTTAAAACATTAGTATTTAGTTCCTATTCAATTCAAATAAATGTATATAAATTTATTAAAATATTAAATATTAAATATTAAAAAATTTCAATTACGATCACAACAATTAAATAATTTACATAATTAAGGATAAGTGTGTGTTTACTCAAAAAGTAACTCAAATTAAGATTCTTTTCGACATAACTTGAACTTGATTTTGAATCTGATCATCAAGCTAAAAAAGCAAATTCCCTGATGTGACTGCAAACGCCGCAATGCATTTGCACCTTACATTGGAACTTTGAGAGAAAGAACCAAACTTTATCTGATAATCTCCAGCGCTCCTGGTGTAAATGTACAGGTAGAAGACGCAGATTTAACTTTACGAGTATAATTGTTCTGGTTATGGGTCGCTTTTGCAAAATGTACGACGAAAAAACATCAACATTAGGATAACTGAGCATCTGTCTCTATTATTTTTAACCCGACGTTTGATAATCATTGGTGTTTCGTAGTTAAAACTTATACATGATTCTCACGAGTTTCTAGCATCCGTCCAGTTGGCAGAAGCGCAGGGACAACTGACACTTTGCTAACTTTCAAGTTGGTCCAGCGTGATGTTTGCAGGATTTAGAATTCTGCAAAGACAATGGAGATGGGAATCTTTTCTGCTTGGAAGTGACCAAGATCATGATTCAGATGAATTTGCACTTGCTGACGGAAGAGTCCTCGGGCCATTCATTTCATTTATTTTATGCGTACGGGACGGATTTTCTGTTCCGAAGTCTGTTCATCCTGTTTCAAAAACAATTTCATTCATTTATTACAATAAATAAAACAAAATTAGATAGATGAGGTTGCAAGAGACAGGGAAAACAGGATATTTAAGAGAAGAAAATCTTCTTTCACGTGTAGGACTCATTGAAGAACATTGTCATTGGTGTTGTTTCCGGTGAAAATTTTAGATCTCCCAAACCCATGTTTAAGGATATTTTATAGATAAAAATATCATAAATTTGAGAAATAATATTAATGTGGAAACTCTTAAACCGGAGAAAAAATCACGGACATTGAGAAAAAAATTTACGGTGTGAAAAATTCTTACTATTACACAAATTTTCCGC
This sequence comes from Erythroxylum urbanii, assembly GCA_027568935.1. Classification (NCBI taxonomy): domain Eukaryota; kingdom Viridiplantae; phylum Streptophyta; class Magnoliopsida; order Malpighiales; family Erythroxylaceae; genus Erythroxylum; species Erythroxylum urbanii. The sequence goes on from JAOQML010000007.1 coordinate 25,621,835, forward strand.
CCACCTAATACCCCTATACACCCACAAAGAAATACCCAAAGCAAACTCTCCAACTCTCACATCAAAAGAGGAATTTAACTAGAATCAAAATTTGTTATACAAATCTTTGACTTTGTATTGATGCACCTAACTAAGGAGATAGCACCATCTTTATATAGGCAAGAGTCTTGTCCCAAATGTGATCCCTAACTAATGTGGGAAAAATTAAGGAGCCAAATCTAACAATCTCCACCTTGACGACTTTATTTGATCCCACAACTACAGTCCACCTTAATGAAAATCTCCTAAAAATAACATAACTTTCAATGTAGAGAATTATCATGCTTCACTGCATCATGCTCCACCATAAAAGCATATACACTCAGAATAAATCAAATTCCAAGCCTTTCACTTCAGCACATGTTGCAAATAATCTTATTGAAAAATTATGATGCAACTCTCATGTTTGGCTTTTCTGGAAGTTCATCAGCTATCGACATAAATTCCACTACACACCTTGCATCAATGCCAAATCAATGCTCGTGTGCAAACTTATGGACCTGCTAATAATAACACATCCTCTATCATGACAACTTTGAGATTAGCGGCATGCCATGAGGATGTACATCTCTCTTTTAGAGAGCAAAATCATCATCCATGATGACAATGTTAGCAACATTGTCAGTCTCTCTATTAACTGACCCATAGCCTCTTGCTGAATCCGCTCCACCTTTCGGATAATTTTTCTTCACGTGCCCAGATTGTCTACATGTCTAGCATATTTTATATTTTTCTTCATGGAGCTCTTCTTCTTCTTCCTATATCCAGCTACCACCAGAGCTGAGTCTTCAAGAGAAACATTTTTTCCACCACCCATTCTTCTCTCTTCTGAAAAGAGTTTTTCAATAACTTAAGAAAAAAATATCTTCTTCTTCCCATAAATCAAAATAGCTTTCATGTGCTCATAGAAAGGTGGAAGAGACCAGCTGAGTCTCAAAGCTTGATCCTCATCATCAATATTAACTCCAATTGCCTCCAATTTAGAGACGGTCCCATTAAGAACACTTAAATGATCTGAAATTGTAGTACTTTTCCTCATCCGCAATGTATGAAACTGCTCATTCAGATACCCCGATTTGAAATGCCCTTTGTTTGATACAACTCCTCGAGTTTTTCCCAGACCTCCTTTGTCGCAGATATTCCATGCACATTCGTAAGGACATTCTTGGCCAAGCATAGTCGTATCTCACTTGTCGCTCTCAAATCCAGATCCTTCCAATCTTCATCGCTCATACTAGATCTGTCTGTACTAGCCATTTTGCCAGTAGTAGTAGTGCTGATATGAGAGATTTGCCTGTCTTTCAATGCCTTGTGTAACCCCGACTAAATCAAAATGTCCTTGACTTGCACTTGTCACAAGCCAAAATTGATTCTTCCGTCGAATTTTTTCACCTTAAATCTGACAAGATTGAAAGCCCTATTTCCTAACATTTTTTTTCTGTACACTTCTTCCTTGATGAATTTTACCGTATAAATGAATAATATACCAGGTAAGTTCCTAGGAAAGAGAGGTAGATCACAAACAGACACACTTAAGTACCAAGTCTTTATTCCTTAGCTAGAACTTTCATGGACATGCACTTCCACGCTATCACACGAAAGCTCTACCGCACTAAATGAACTTTTCTCAAAAAAATCTTTTTTGATGTGGAAGATCAATCAAAACTGTGACCACATAGCATACTCAGAATTTTCAAGAAAAATACACCTTGGCTTTGATACTAATTGTTGAGACTTTTAGATCTCTCAAACCCACACCCAAGGATATTTCATATACAAAAATATCAGAAAATAGAGAAATAATAACAACACAAGAGAATTTACTTGGAAACTCCCAAACTGGAGAAAAAATCACGGGCACCGAGAAAAAATCTACTATGTGAAAAATTTTATAATCACACAAAATTTCCTTTCACCCAATACCCCCGTATACTCTCAAAGAACTATCCAAAATAAATTCTCCAACTCTCACCTCAAAAGAGGAATTTAACTAGAATCAAAATTTGTTATACAAATCTTTGACTTTGTATTGATGCACCTAATTAAGAATGTAACACTCTCCTTATATAGACAAGAGTCTTGCCCCAAATGTGCTCCCCAATTAATTTCGGACAAATTAAGGATCCAAACCCAACAGTTTCATGTGTAGGACTCCCTGAAGAACATTATCATTGGTGCTACTGCAGGAAGAACTGTACGCAACTTTTTTTTTTTTAACATTACATTGTTACAAAGTTATAATAGAGTAATTTTACAAATTATAAAATATTAGGTGTATTCTCCATAATTTAATCATAAGTTAAAAAAGCTAGTGCATTAGGTCATGGAATTTAACAGAGAGCAAGAAAAGTGGGAACATATTTAACTAGTGACAATCACTTGTAATTGGAAGAGACAAGGACTTATATCTCTAATGCTTCACTTCCTTAACCTAAATTTAGAAACTCCAGTCACTAGTCTAATTGCTTCTAAATTTCGCCGATGAGAACATCCAGGGCAAAAGTTCTTTGTTATCTTTGGGATAAAGACATTGATTTTTGTCGTTTGACAGATCATTACACACTAGTTTGAGGAACAAAACACGTAACACATGATACCAAGCACAAAAAGCCCCTGTCTTGATCAATAGCAAATCTTTCTTTCCACATTAAGATAAAAAAACAGTCAGCTCCACCACGATTCGAGCACCTGTGACCAATGGGGTCATAACACTTGCCAAAACTGGTACAATTTGTCCGAAGCTATAATTGGCGATGGTTTACAATAATTAATTTTTGTCGAGCTTATGGGTTCATGCCACGTGTTGAGGTGGGCACCAAGCATCTCAGCCTCAGCAGTTAGCTGCTTAGGTCTTTCCGTCCCAAGAGATTTGGTTCAATGAACTTTTCCATCTCAAGATAGGACTAGCTCCCCGCTTGTATGGTTACAAAAGCGAAGTTTAACGAACTCACTGGATTATGTTCCCATTTACGTAACAATCTTGACTAAGACTCACGATGTGTCGATTATTCTATCATTATCTGATACATCTCATTCTTATTGCAAAAAATATTAGTTCAAGTTATTATATAATTATAAGCAATATATTTAATTATGATAAATTAAAAATAAAATAAATCATGATTTTTTGATATTGTAATTATAATTATGATTGTAGTTTGTAATTTTAAATTTTATTTATTAACAATTTTAAATATTTGATGAGATTAATTATTTTATTAGAATGATGAATTTAGATTATTGTGTGTATGAAAACAATCTCTCTACTAGTTAAGGATCAGGTGATGTACTATTAGACTTTTCCAGTCTCTGCATATTAGCAAGACTTTCATTAACTTATTGTTGTCGTTGTTGTGTGTGGAAAGAAAAAAAAAGAAACAATATTCTATTTATGATTATTTATATAATTTTTTGTTTATTATTATTTCAATTTAAATTCCATTAAAAACATCAAGGGATGGTCTAATTGATAGAGCTTATTTTTTTATATACCAAATAATTTAAAAATTTTGGGTTTAAATTATGATTACAAAGTTCTTTATCACTTTAAGGACTTAAAAGGTACTAAGTCATGAACAAAAATATATTGTACTTATAAATATTAATTAGATCAAATACATCACTAAATTTTAAGATATTAATATTAACGGCAAAAAATTTGGATCACAATCACAGAAATCATAGCTAAATTTAGGTGATTTATTTCACCATAAATAATTTAGTAATTGAATATATTCTTACTTAGAATAGAATATCATTAGTCAACGTATTAGTTGTGTATGTATTGTTACCAATTCTTATTTAATGGAATGGATTATCAAAGGAAGACATTCGACCTTTTACTCAACTTTTATTATGTTATCAGAGCTTAATAGTAGAGTACTTAAATTATTATTAGCCTGTGATTTTGGCTTTTGAAGAATTCTAGGAATTTCTAGATTTTTTATTTTTGATTTTGGGAATGATTATGGAGAATATAGGTGGTAAACTACTAATAGAAACTTTAGCTATCAAATTTACAGGAAAGAATTAAGTAGCATGGGAATTTCTATTCAGAATTTTTTTGAAAGAAAAAGAACCTTGGAGTCACATTGACAAGTTATCTACTACACCTAAGGATGCTAAGGAACTTGCCCAATGGGCGACAAAGGATGCTATAATCATCTCTTGGACTCTAGCAACCATTGAACCACATATGGTGAACAATTTTACGCTCTTTTAATACAACAAAAGGAAATGTGAGATTATCTAAAGCGTATAAACAATCAAGAAAATACTACAAGACGCTTCCAACTTGAATTCGAGATAATTAAGTTCAATCAAGGTAATCTCTCCATTGAGCAATATTATTATAGATTTATTAACTTGCGGAGCGAATATTCGGATATAATTTATTCTAAGGTATCTAAGGAAATTTTAACAAGTCTTCAAACTATTCATGAAGTTAGCAAGTGAGATCAGTTTTTAATAAAACTAAGACCAGAATTTGAAACTACTCAAGCTGGTTTACTAAATAGAAATCCATTTCCTTCTTTAGATGTATGTCTTGGAGAATTACTACGTGAAGAACAAAGATTGCCTACTCAAGCTATTTTAATTAACTCTAAGGAGAAATCAACGTCTGTCAATGTTGCTTATGCGGCTTAAGGAAAGAAATGAGGGAAAGGACCTATGCAGTGCTACAGTTGCAAGGAATACAAACATATTACTCGTAATTGTAGTAAGAAATTCTATAATTACCGTAAACAGAATAGACATATAATCAAAGAATGTCCCACTCATCCTGAAAATAAGAAAGTTCAAGCCTTTCAAGTTGGTGTTTCAATATTTGACATTAATAATTCTTCATTAACAACCGTTAGCACCAATCGATCTACTATTACTCCAAAAATGGTTCAACAAATGATTCTCAATGCATTCTCTGCTTTTGGACTTCAAGGTCAAGGTAAGATTGTTCCTTCTTCTTGGATTGCTTATTCTAGGGCATCCAATCATATGACGGGCTTATCTGAATTGTTACATAATATACAAACATATATTGGCACGCAAGATATCCAAATTGCTAAAGGCAGCAAAATTCTAATCATAACCATTAGTGATATTAGACCTTTTTTTGTCATGTATTTATTTCTCTTGGACTATTTACTAATCTAATCTTAACTGGACAAATGGTGGATAATAATTATGATGTGCACTTTTCTCATAATGGTTATCTAGTGCAGGATTAGGCTTCGAGGAAGGTGATAACGAGGGGGCCTAAAGTGGGAAGAGTAGTTCCATTGCAGTTTATCATTCCTAGAACTTTGTCTTTGGCTTCTATTATTATTGAAAATAAGGCTACACTTTGGCATAAACGATTAGGTCATCCAAATAATGTGATTTTGTTTAATTTAATGAACCGTTGTTTACTTGATACCAAAGATTAGTGTTCTTTTACTAGACTACCTCTTGATTGTTCCACTTGCAAACTTGGGAAAAATAAGATATTACTAGTCCCTTCTTATCTTAATCGTGATACATGTTTTAAGATTATACACTCTGATGTTTGGGGCGTTACTCCTATCCTTTCACATGCGCAATATAGATTTTGTGATGTTCATTGATGACTATAGCCTTTTCATTTGGATATATTTTCTATGCAATAAAGATGAAGTGTTTATTGTTTTTCAAAACTTTCTAGCTTAAATTCAGACATAATTTGCCACTTGCATTAAAGTGTTATAATCTGACAATGGTGGCAAATATATGTCTCATGAATGCTAGGTCTTTTTGCAACAGAAAGGCATTATATCTCAGAGATCATGTCCTCGTACGCCTCACCAAACTAAGGTGGCTTAACGTAAAAACCGTCATCTGTTAGATATGGTTTGCACATTGCTCTTGCAGTCTTTCGTTCCGTCTAAATTTTGGGTGGAGGCATTGTCCACTGCAATTTACTTAATTAATCGTTTTCCTTTATAGCAATTGGATTTTGATTCTTGTTACTATCGACTTTTTGGTATACATTCTAAGTATCATTTGCTTCGTACATTTGGATGTGTTTGCTTTGTTCACTTGCCTACCCATAAGCGTCATAAACTTGTAGCTTAGTCAGTTAGATGTGCTTTCATGGGTTATAGCACTGCTTACAAAGGATACTTATGTTATGATGTTATTATTAATTAATTCTGAATTTCTAGAAATTTGATTTTATTTGAAAATGAGTACTATTTCCAGCAACATGTATCTCATTTTGAGGGTGTCCTTCTTCCTAGTTTGATGATATCTTACCACCAATTGGGCCTTTAAATTTGGTTTTATCTATTAATGTAGATAACCCCCATCATCACCAATTCCTCTCGACCCTAATCCGAATTCTTCTCCAGTGACTCTTCGAAGATCTACACATGTCATTCATCCTCTTAATGGTATGCTTTCTTTGCCATTTTAGCTAAAACTACAGTTCCTACCTCTTACTCCCAGGAAAATAAACATACATATTGGATAAAAACCATGCAAGAAGAACTTCAGGCTCTTCATAAGAATCATACTTGGGATGTCGTTCCCTGTCCTCCAGATGTCAAGCTCTTTAGTTATAGATGGGTGTATTCCATAAAGTTAAAGTCAGATGGCTCTCTTAACAGATATAAAACAAGGTTGGTGGCACTCGGTAATCGAGAAGAGTATGGCATAAATTATGAGGAAACATTTGCACCAGTAGCAAAGATGACAACTGTGCGACTTGTTAGCTATTACAGCTTCTAAGGGTTGGTCATTGAAATAGATGGATGCAAAAAATGCCTTTTTGCATGGAGACTTTAAGGAAGACGTTTATATGGCTCCACCACTAGGGTTATTTTCTACTCCATCTTTTGATGTTTGTAGGTTAAAACGCTCACTTTATAGCTTAAAATAGGCCTCACATGCTTGGTTTGATAAGTTTTGCTCTACACTTCTTAGCTTCTCCTTCGTTTAGAGTCAATATGATTCTTCCTTGTTTCTTTGCAAAACTACCAAGAGAATTGTCTTGCTTCTGGTATATGTTGATGATATTGTTATTACTGGGACTGAATTTGAATTGATCTCCTAACTTCAGACATTTCTTCAACATTCTTTTCACATGAAGCACTTGGGTTTGTTGCAGTATTTTTTGCGCCTAAAGTTGCAATCTAATCCAATTGTTATTTTTTTACACTATTATAAATACACTAAGGAATTAATTGTTATGGTTGGTCTTCAAGATGGTCATTCTATTGACACTCCTCTGGAGGTCAATGTTAAATATAGTCATGATAATGGTAATTTTCTCTTGAATCCCTCTTTATATAGACAACTGGTGGGAAGTCTTAACTATTTGATGATTACTCGACTTGATATTTCCTTTGTTGTTCAACAAGTAAGCCAATTTCTGCAGACAGCTATGCACCTCCATCTTGTCGCTATTCGTTGCATCATTCCCTATTTGCAAGGAACTTCTACATGTGGCTTTTATTTCCTGTGAACTCTCCTATCCATTTGGTTGCCTATAGTGCCACTGATTAGGCTGGTTATTCTGACAATCAACGTCTAATTACTAGTTAGTGCATGTTTCTCGGTGATTCTCTTATTTCTTGGAAAAGCAATAAGCAAGATCGAGGTCTAAGTCCTTCACTGAATCTAAATATCATGCTAAGTCCTCTATATGATCTGAAATTATTTGGCTTCGCGGATTGTTGGGTGAGTTTGAGTTTCCTCAAACTGAACCTACTTCGCTTCATGCTGATAATACTAGTGCCATTCAAATTGTTGTTAATCCTGTCTTTCATGAGCAGACCAAGCACATTGAATCAATTGCCACTCCATTTGTGAAGCATATGATGCTCGTATTATCTCCCTTCCATATATTACTACTCATCTTCAGACTGTTGATGTATTTATAAAGGCTCTTTCCTGACTGTGACACCACTTTCTTGTTGACAAATTGATGTTGATTGAGCATCCAACCTCAATTCCAACATCAATTTGATAGGGGATATTAATGGCAAGAATTATGGATCATAATCACATAAATTATAACTAAATTTGATTTATTTTACCATAAATAGTCTAGTAACTGTATATACTCTTACTTAGAATGAAATATCATTAGTCAACTTTTTAGTTATGTATGCATTGTTACCAATTCTTATTTAATGGAAAGGATTCTCAAAGGAAGGCATTCAGCCATTTACTCAAATTTTATTAATTAACTCGTTAATAATTTATTATACATAGCTGTGGAATATTGCATATATTTAATAATTGTGAATTAGTTAACTGTAGGCTTCAAGAATCTACTTTCGACATGCATTGCCACTCTTTCCATATGCAACAACTTTAATTTACTTAAAGGAGAGCTTACTTGCTTGTGAGTGATGGAGTTATGGAATTGATTTGTGCTCAAACGATGAGTCGGATGTTCTTCTTAAGAAAATGATACTTTCCACGCTATTGCCAGAAGTCTTTTGAAGGACATCAGATCCTCTGTTCCAACCTTGTTTCTGCCTCAAAACGACATTGTTTTATATGTAAACAGACATAGAATAACGTTGTTTTGGGGCAAGAAGAGGATTGGAACAAGGTAATTGAGACAGAGGATCTGAACCCCTTCTGAAGCTATTACTAGAATTTACTGCGAGTTTCCTTTCTCTGGTAGATGACTTACTTGCTGTTTGAGTGACATGTGCCTTTCTATTTGTCCGGTCCTCTAAATTGGTTTAACTGTTTATGGTAATGTATAAATCCCATTTTTATTTTTATTTAAATTATAATATCTAATATTTATTATATTTCTTGAAATTCAAGATTAATTATGGGTAAATATATAATCGATCTTCTTCACATTTATTTTTTACCTATAATTAAATATATATTATTTTAATTATTGAATATTTTAAAAATATAATTTTTCAAATAAAAGTTAAAAATCTACTCAGGTGATAAAAAGAATAAAATCTTTAATTTAAATCTTAGAAAAAATTGTGATTTATATTTAAAAACTCATAATTTATATTTTAAAACTTTAAATTAAAGATGAGGTCTAATGAAAAGTTTAGTAACTCCTCCAAATTATGAAAATTAACATGTAAATTAAGAAAGTAAGCAAAATGGTTAAATTAAAATTTAATAATATTGTCAAAATTTAATTTGAATTATATCATTTTAAAATGTTCAAATTAAATATTAACCATTAGTTACATATTTATAATAGTCATATTTAATAGTTTATTATAATATGAACTTTTATATTTTTAGGTGGACCACTTTCAATATAAACATCTGAGCTGGCATATAGGCCTCCTAAAAGATTTGCACTCAAGATGCCTCTAATAATCATCCCAATTTAAAAAAATCGGACAGAAAGTTAAATCAGTAAGACAACAAATTTAAAGTTAAAAAATTTAATCAATATTAGACTCTCGTAAAATTGACTAAAAATCAAATAAAATTAAAGAATTTGAATCATAATTGAAAGAGATTGTCCTTATTATCAAAGAATTTGGTGTTTAATTAAAAAATATTGTTAAATAAACATTAATTGATATATTTTGATTTATAAGAGTTTATTAATTTATAAAATTATCTGATTAATTAATAAATTGATTAGTTTTTAATGATAAGAATTATTAAAATAAATCCAACAGAAAAGTTGAAAATTGAACCAAAAAATAAAAAAAATCCAAATTTTTTACAATTTAAGCGACAAATCGAGTTTTTTAATCATTATTCATCCTTAATTTTTCCAAATCCCCTTAATGCATAAATAAACTCCTCTTCTCTGCTTATCTGCTCGTTTCTTCTTTGTTCCTTCTCTTCTATGCTTGGCTCTCTTAACACAGGGTCCTCTTTGTGTTATTTCTTTTCTTCTCAGTTTCACATTGTTTGTTCGTTTGCTTCTCTACTTGGCTATTTCTTTATGCTAGATTCATCTCTCTCTCTTTGCTAGGATCAGAACTCCTTTTATTTGGTGATCTCATGTCTCTCGTTCTCTCTCTAATGTGATCTATTGTTGTTATTTTCCTCTTTTATCACGGTTGAATCTCTTTTTTTTTTTTATTGTCTACGTGTGATTGTGACATCGAGGTTGAGAGTGAGTCAATGCCTTTGCTTATATTAGGGACTTTCTCTTTCTGTTTTTCTAGTTTTCCTCCTTACTAATATATGTACATCTTTTCAATGTTAAGAGTGTTTTGTTAGAAGTCCCTTCATTTAGGAAATCCCACAATGAAAGTAGAAGGAAGACTTAAGTAGACTTTTTCCTATAAATAGATACCAAGAGGGAAAACTTAAGCATCCCAAACAAAGTATTAAGAGCAATACAATCTTAGTAAAATAGAGAGTGATATATCTTCGATAAAGCTTTTAATCAAAGGTTATTCGTGATCCAATTTAGCTGATATTTTATCAATAATATTCAAAGACTTAAGTTTTGAGGTTATTGTGGGTCATAGTTTTGTGCCTGATAATTTGACACTAATGTTCCTCTATTTGTGAGATAATTTTCACTCTTTTTGTATTTAAAAGAGTTTAATCTTTTGAATATCTCGGTGTATTAGCTCCAGCTTTATCTAGAGAAATTTGTTGTTCTCATTATTTTAAACAGTGGAGATATTTTGGACTATAGTCCTGTGGCTTTTTACTTTCATATTGGAAAGGTTTTCTATATAAAAATTCAGTATGCTTTTTTTATTTTATTTAGGAGTTTTTGTTATTTCTCTCCATTTGGTGATTTCCTCACAAGTTTACAATAGGCGGAAGAGATTTTATTTTGCTACGTTGGTGTGTCTACCTCCCATCAAATTGGCATTACAGCTCAGTTTCGGTGTGCAGGTCTACTTATCGTATGCTTTATGGTTGCCACTAAATAGTGGATCATCCAGTTCAGAAAATAAGTTAGATCACTATTTGAAGATATTGGTCACTATTTTTGTGTATTGTTACTATTGACGTGTACGATCACTATTCATATGTACGGTTGCTAGTTCAATTATCCTTTGTAAATGATGGAAGTTTACACAAGCAGAATGTGTAATGAGTCTATTACATAGACAATTATGTTGATTCATCCTAAACTGGGTGGATGTTAATGTCCATAATCATATCTCCGATGAGAAAGCAATAGACAAGTTATAGGCTAAACTCGAGAGTCTTTATACTCAAAAGTCCGACAATAACAAAATGTTCCTTACTGTCCGTATGGTTGCTGTCTCTGGTTTATGGAGACGGAACGGAACAGAAATTTGGAAACGGAACGGAACAAAAACTGGAGACAGTGAGTTGTTTGGTTGTGATGGACAGAACAGAAACAATTGTCTCCGTCTCAAGAACAGAAATGTGTTTGGTTGCAGGGGACAGAACATAAAAACAGTGCCTATGACAAAAATGCCCCTATAGTATAATATGATTGGAAATATGTAATTTATTGATTATTTTATAATTGTATCAAT
>JAOQML010000007.1:25633417-25643833 GCA_027568935.1 Erythroxylum urbanii
CATTGTACATATTCCGTATACACACTTGTGCATAAATGCATACTTATAATTGTGCAATTATTAATGTGTGTGCATCGCGTGTTTGGCATACTGATGTGCAGGATAAACGTCTGCATTCAAATTGTTTCCAGATCATTAAAGCTAATGCTAATCTGGAGCGTACTGTGAGTTGACTTAGATGGTCTCATTCCACTGTTTGCTTTGCTTGACTTTTGATATTGATTGATTTTTGAATGATTATGTGAAAGTGTTTGACGATGACGGTTTTCGGACAGGAGGTTTGATGAATGTGTTGTATGAAAGAATATTGAAGTGCTCAGTGTATGTGAATGAGATGAAATAAGTGTGCATAATATGATTTCTAAATGTCGGGCCACGGTCCGATGACAAGTGTATTTTTGAATGTGCATTTGCATATAAATGAAAGAGTGACTCTCAGCTTTAATGTTGAATGTCGGACTAAGGTCCGATGATATGGGAATGTGAGTGAATAGGAATATGCAAATGTAATTGATGCATTCCATGTCATGAATGCATAAAACATAATGGATGTTGTGACCAGAGTAGCCACTGATCAGAGCTTAAAGCTCAACGAGTGAAAATGAGCCTCGAGCTCAAAAGTGATTCAGAGCCTCAAGCTCAACGTTTAATGAGCTCTATATGGGACAGTTATTAATGAGCCCTATATAGGACAACTATCAATGAGCCCTTTAAGAGACAGTTTAGGCACTCGATCATGACAAAATAACAAATAGAAAGTGGATCTCATGTGCACTGCATATGCATAATTGAATGATTAAATTTTATTGAATGTGAAGTGTGAAATGTGCAATGCTGTGAATTATGTGTTACATGATTGGGTAAGCCATCGATGATGGTCACTCATTGAGTTCGTAAAACTCACCCAAAATTTGCAAATATTTTTGATGATCAGAAGAATACCCCGTTAGGCAAACGGGAGTATACTTACAATATTTAAGTGAAGAATAGAGGTCGGGATCAGTTCGCGTCTGCATTCTTATTTCGTTCATTTATATCAGATTGTGTTTTCAATAATGATTGTATCATGAGTATGTAAATAATTCTGTTCTAAATCAACATTCCAAATTGGAAATGTTAGTAATTGATTTTAAAGTGTAATGAATTATGACTACAAGTCTTCTGTTTTAGTAATAGGCCCAAATGACATTGTAATTCTAATGATTGTATGGCTGTGATTGAAAAAGTTTATGATTGAAACGAGTCTGAATTAATTATTGATTTTTCTCAAAAGTGTGCATTGTTTCAAAAAAAAACTTTGTAATGAGATTTGACTGATTGAGTGTTCTAGTACTCCAACCTCGCGGGGCACGGACTCGGATATCACCCATCGATGTCAGGTTCGGGTCTTGCGGGATAGGAGTGCTACACTCAAGGTTCATATCTTGAGTCTGATGTTTTAATCACGGGGACAAGAGGGAGAAGCAAAAGCAGAGGTCCAGGACAGAGAGGTAGATCTAGTAACAGGCCTAACAAATTTACTAACATTAAATGCTTCTATTGTGGTGGAAAAGGCCATATGTAGGAAAACTGCTAGAAGTTGAAAAAAGAAGGCTAGAGGAATCAGGAACCAGAGAAGAATGATGCCAACAGTCAAGATTAGATTATCGTCAATGAGGATCTACTTGTGATATGTGATGAGGAGATTAGTATTCTGCGAGAACAAAGAGTTGGGTAATTGATAGTGGCGCCTTAACTCATGCGACTACTCAACGAGAACTATTTACATCTTATACATCCGAAGATTATGGGCGTGTGAAGATGGGAAATAATGGCTTCGCACAAGCCATTGATATTGGAGACATTTGATTGGAGACCAATAACCGCACAAGATTAGTATTGAAAAATGTCAAACATATTTCATATATCAGATTCAGTATCATATCTGTAAGAAAGCTTGATGATGAAGGGAAGCTTGATGATGAAGGGTTTTGCAACACATTCCATAACAATATATGGAAACTTACCAAAGGTGCCATGATTGTAGCCAAGGGTAAAATGCATGAGAAGTTGTACATGATGCAAGCCAACACTCCCAATAACATTATCAATGCTATAGAAGATATAGATGCAACTGAGTTATGGTATAAAAGACTTGGCCATATAAGTGAGAAGGGTTTAGCAGTGTTAGCTAAGAGGGGACATCTATTTGGTGTCAGGAGTACATGTCTCAGAAAGGGTTCTCATTACCTAACAAGAAAACAGAATCGAGTTGCTTTAAGAGTTCACCTCCCTTTAGAAAACCAAATGTACTTGATTTGGTACATTTTGACGTATGTGATCCAATGAAGTTAAAGTCATTTGGTAATGTTTTCTACTTCGTGGCTTTTATTGATGATTGCTCAAGGAAGATATGGGCTTGCACCTTGAAGTCAAAGGATCAGGTATTAGAGGTTTGCAAAGAATTTCAAGCTTCAGTGGAAAGAGAGACAGGGAAGAAACTGAAATGTGTTCGGACTGATAACGAGGGAGAGTATTCTAGTCCATTTGATCAGTATTGGAAAGAGCAAGGCATTCAACATCAGAAGACACCACTAAAAACTCCACAATTGAATGGTTTAGTAGAAAGGATAAATAAAACTTTGGTGGATACAGTCGGATGCTTATTATCACAAGCAAAGATGCTAAAACAATATTGGAGTGAGGCGTTGAATACAACTGTACATATGGTGAATCTCTCACCCTCTATTCCATTGTAGTCTGATGTGCCTGATAAAGTCTGGTTAGGGAAAGATGTCAGATATGATCATCTTCGCGTCTTTGGATGCAAGGCATTCGTGCACATTCCCAAAGACAAGAGATCTAAGCTTGATAATAAGACAAAATAGTGCATCTTTCTAGGTTATGGCCTTAACGAGTTTAGTTTCAGACCTTATGATCCAGTTAGCAAGAAGCTTATCTGAAGCTACGATGTTGTGTTCGTGGAGGATGAGACTATCAAGGATATCCAAAAGGCAAAAGATGCAGCATTCATAGATGTTGGTGATGTGCTGGATTTGGATCCAGTTAGCAAGGTAACAACACAAGAGAATGTTGAGGAGAATACTTAACAAGATGTAGTTAATGAGGATGTTCCTTTATCAGTGGAGCTAGATGATGGTGATGATGACTAAGCATAAGAAGCAGAGGATCCAGCTCCACTCAGAAGGTCTGGTCGAGACAAAAGACCTTCTACTCAATACTCTTCAATTGAGTATGTGTTACTTATTGATGGAGGATAACATGAGAATTATGAAGAAGTCATGGAAGATGAACACAAGCAACAGTGGGTTGAAGCCATGGAAGAAGAGATGAGGTCACTTTCTAAGAATCACATTTTTGACCTAGTAAAGCTCCCTAAAGGAAAAAGAGTTTTAAAGAACAGATGGGTATTCAGGGTAAAACATGATGAATACTCATCACAGCCATGATACAAATCCAAACTGGTGGTCATAGGATTCAATCATAGAAGGGGTATTGATTTCGATGAAATATTCTTACTAGTGGTGAAGATGTCATCCATTCGAGTTATCCTCAGCTTAGTAGCTAGTCTTGATATAGAAGTTGAGCATTTGGATGTGAAGACTGCCTTCCTTCATGCTGCTTTAAAAGAAGAGATCTATATAAAGCAACCGGAGGGTCAAAGTCAAGGGGAAAGAAGATTATGAAGTAGGCCGAAGAAGAGTCTTTATGACTTAAAACAAGCACCGAGACATTGGTACAAGAAGTTTGAGTCAGTTATGAGGTAGCAAGGTTATAAAAAAATGACTTTTGACCATTGTGTTTTCATACAGAAAATCTCTGAGGATGATTTCTTTATTTTACTGCTCTATATTGATGATATGTTGATTATTGGCAAAAGTATTACCAAAATTGACAATCTGAATAAACAGTTGAGCAAATATTTTGCTCTGAAAGACTTGGGGCCAGTGGAGCAAATCCTTAGTATAAGGATTACTCAAGACAAAAGTGCAAGGATGTTATATTTGTCTCAGGAGAAGTACATTCAGAGGTGCTTCAAAGATTCAACACAGAAAATGCTAAGGTGGTTAGTTCCCTTCTTACAACCCACTTTAAGTTAAGCAGTAAACATAATCCTTCTGCAAAAGTAGAGATGAGAGATATGTAAAATATTCCTTACTCCTCAGTAGTAGGAATTTGATGTATGTCACGATATGAACAAGGCCAGACATAGCTCATATAGTTGGTATGGTCAGTAGATTTCTCTTAAATCCGAGAATAGTGCATTGGAATGCTGTGAAGTGGATCATGAGATATCTTCGAGGAACTTCTGACTTGAGCCTTAGTTTCAGAAATGAAAAGCCTATGATAGTAGGCTACATAGATTCAGATATGGGCAGAGATGTTGATACCAAAAAGTCTACTTCAGGATATTTGATCACTTTTGTAAAGAGAGCAGTATCATGACAGTCAATATTGCAGAAGTGTACTGCGTTACATATTACTGAGGCAGAGCATATTATGACAATGGAAGCATTAGAGATACATCTAGGAACTTGACTTCAAACAAGATAGATATGCTATGTATTGTGACAATCAGAGTGTCATCCATCTTAGTAAGAATCTAGCTCTCTATTCAAAATCAAATCTTATCGAGCTAAGATATCATTAGATCAAAGATGTTTTGAATTCAAAGCTGTTAGTACTTGAGAAGATACATACAAATGAAATGGTGCTAATATGTTGACAAAGGTATTACCTTAAGATAAGCTTCAAGTTTGCAGGATGATCGCAGGGATGGTAAATCCTTCCAATTGATATCGAAAAGGAGATTCTCCCCTCTATGATAATGATCCTAAATGTCCGAAGGGGGATATTTATTGGAAGTCCATCCATTTTAGAAATCTCACATCGAAAGTGGAAGGAAGACTTAAGTAGACTTGTCCTTATAAATAGACACCAAGAAGGAAAACTTAAGCATCCTAAACAAAAAATATCTTTCACAAATAAACTTTGAATATTTAATTCATTAAACTTTAAAATGTTGCTGATGCATTTGTCAACCTAAAAGGCATTACAAGAAATTCGTAATGGCCTTAATGGGTTTAAAAAATAGTTTTGTAAAGCCATTCTCACAGACCTTTATTTGGTGATATCTTGCTCTAAGATCCAACTTAGAGAAAAACTGTGCTCCACTTAGTTCATCAACTAGCTCCTCCACTTAAGGAATCAGAAATTTGCCTCTAATGGTGCATTGATTCAAGGATCTATAATCCATACAGAAACACCACAACCCATCTTTCCTTTTAATAAAAATCATAGATGAAAAAAAAAGGACTAAACCTTTGGCTAATTATACCCTGCTTTAACATATCGTCCACCAATTCTTCTACAATGCACTTTTAAACTCTAGAATACCTATAAGGATGAAGATTTATGACCTTAGTTCCCTCTTTTAAAGAAATTTTACAATCATGATATCTAAAAGTAGCAATTCCATGGGTTCTTCAGAAACCCCTCCAAACTATCTTAACAAACTCTTTAATTGTTCTGTATTCTCTTGGTAATTTAATGATATTTGCTACAACTTGAGAAGTTCGTAATTCAATTTGTTTTTCATCTTCCAAATATACCACTATAAAATAACACATGGTGTTTTCATCACTCCGCATCCTCGACAGTTTTTCTCAAGTATTTAAGCTATTCTTTTGTGACCATCACTTATCAATTCCATCTCTTTGCCGTCCCACCAAAACTTCATGTTCCCTTTTTAATAGTTACACATTATATCATCCAACGTAGACAACCATTGGCCCCTAACAATATGTCATTTCCACTTATATCAATAACCAAGGCATCTGTATAACGTTCTTTTCCACATATTTGCCTTTTAAAGTTTCTACAAATGAGAGTACAAGTTAAATGCATCCCTTCTCCCACAAAAATTAACAAATCCTTCACCTCCTCTAACTCGTTACCAATTATGACTATCAACCTTTTATCCACAAAATTATGTGCGCTTCCACCATCCACTAGTATATGGATAACCTTTCCTTCTACCACACCCTGTACTTCAATATGCTAATATTTCACTATACTCACTCCCGAGTTTCCTGTAATGAAATATTAGGTTACTCCTCATCTTTAATTTCTTTAATCTCCTCGTTCTCCCCATCTACATCATACATCTACAACATTTTCTTTTTGCATTTGTGACCAAAAGTATATTGTTCTTCACACCAAAAACATAATCTTTTAGGTTTTTTATCATCTAATTCTCTAATAGTCCTGTTCCATTTCAGCTCTCCTTCCCCCTTTTGATTACTTCTATTCATAGGCTTAGGAAATAATACTTATGATGATTTTAACATATGCATTGAATTCACTGTACGATAAGGATTAACCTTCCCATAAGTCCATACTGCGTCGCCACCATTTTATGTTTCTTAGCCAAGTCATATGTATGTTGAAGAGTTTTGGGATTCCATATCTTCACTAGATATGTGATCTCAATTTTCAATCCTTTCAAGAATAGGCTAACTACATAAGGTTTCGATATTACCAGCTCATGCAATAGTAAATCAAACTCTGCACAGTACTCCTTCACAAATCCTTATAATGCCTTCCAAGTCTCACTTCGGATCTTTGAAGGCTAACTCCTTAAATCTCTACTCCTATACTAGCAGATACTCGCCTCAACTAAGAGACTCTCAGGTCAACTTGTTCCAGATATACAACTCATGCTAGGCTAAGGCTTAGCCTTCTAAAAACATTGTAGCTAACCCCACTTTCAACTCTGAGGAGTCTGATCCAATATGAAAAATTATTCACCTTTAAACATCCAAATTCTAATATTATCACATTTAAACACAGGTAACTCGATTTTACTACAACTTATAGGAATCATGTAATGCCCTCCATAGGAATTTTCTCAATTTCCCACCTCTAGAACTCTTTGATCAACATTTCTGCATTCCACAACGTTACCATTATCCTTTTGATACAATCGAGTGATCCACTTCTTCAATTCTTGAATGCTTCATTCATGTTGTAACACTAGTTCCTGCTTCTAATTTCGCAAACCTTCCTCGATTTATCCATTCTTGTGCTCTGGTTTCTTCCGTCAGGTCGCGACGACAACTTTGATCTATTATCGATCTATAATATAGGTAGTTTTCTTTGGTAAATTGATTTGAGAATTTAGAGATTGTTGTACTAATTTTAAATACTGATTTTTCAAGTTTTCTTTACCCTTTTTGATTGTTTTATTTACATTGCCAATTCTGTTTCCAAGTCCGTCGTATCTATGACTGGAGGCGTTGGGTGACATGAATTTCGGAAAGTGCTATGTTATAATTTAAACACGATTTTGGTGAAAATTTTACTCATCCACGAAATAACGGAGCTCAGGTGTTTGATGAAATGCGTCAACAATCAGAAGAAGCAGGTAAATCTGTCGTTGAAGTCATATATGAAACCTGCTCCTTTATTCACATAGTCATATGAGTAAACACTTGGTAGACATACACAAAGTTTGAACTTGGGTTGAAACATGCATACAAGAAGCAGGCGTAGTCATGGGGTCTCAGTCACTGGTCCCTTCTTCTGAGACAATGCTACACCAGAAGAAGTATTTTGAAGAAGAAGGGATGATTATTGAAATTTCAACAACGCAACAACAAAACCAATTCAAAGCCTAGAGACCCCTCTTGGGAAATGCATGACAATGTTATTATAGGCATCAAGGGTCAGAAAATCATCTAATGTCCGTGCTGTGCATTGCCTGGTGAAGATCTTGCAAGCTTCCTTGTACATTCCTTTCTTAAACTTTTCCTTGCCAACCTCTCTCTCAATTCTAGCCATCTCTTCCTCCACCACTCTCCCAAAGAGTTCAGGATTCACCTTCACACCAAGCCCATCTCCGTCCAGTTCGACTCCATATTTAAGCCATTGCCAGTTCTGGACTCTGCTGATCTCAGCAGTTGCAGCATCTTCCATGAGGTTATAAAGAGGAACAGAACCTGATCCAGTAAGCCAGGCTGCTACGTATTGGATACCAACTCGGGTGTTCAGGCGGAGACCCTCCAGAGTTCGCACTCCTCTTGGCCTCTGCAGGAGGTCCTCTTCTGTTATATTGGCAGCATCTTCTCGCTTCATGGATTGGATTTGGTTGGGGGCATTTCCCATGTTGTTTGTGAAGACTTCCATGCAAGCTTGGATAAGTCCTGGGTGTGCTGCCCAAGTTCCATCATGCCCTGCTCTCACCTCTCTCAGCTTGTCCATTCTTACAAGTTCCAGTGCTGCCTCATTTGCCTCTGGATCATCTCTAATTGGAATTTGAGCTGCCTGTTTTAATCAAGAGTGTCATTTAGTTCTACCTGTTTCAGACAGGAAAAAGATAGTTTCTAGCAAGGTTTTAAATTGAGGATTGCGGATGGGCTATTGCAGCAATTGCGGGATGTCGTTACAGCCACAATTGCGATTGCAGACCGCAATTTAAAACCATGCTTTCTGTTAAAGTTTTCAAGATCAAACAGAAATCCATACCATGCCACCCATGGCATGCACACCACGCCTATGACATGTCCAGATAAGGAGATCCGAGTAACTTCTCATGAAGTGTTGTGTCATGCCAACCAGAACTCTGTCTGGCAAGAGACGATCAGGGTGAGCTTGGAATGTCTTAACATAGCTGAAGATGTAATCCCATCTTCCACAGTTCAAGCCAACACTGTGATCCCTTAGCTCGTATAGGATTTCATTCATTTGGAACACAGCAGGAAGTGTTTCGATTAGAACAGTTGCTCTGATACTTCCTCTTTCTATTCCTGCCATCTTCTCTGCTCTCTCAAAAACACAGTTCCATATCTTAGCTTCCCTGCAATAGTCATAAAGAACAAGTTACATGGCCTTCAATACCAATACAAAGTGGTGTGCTTGTTAGGTTCAACCCCTACCTTGAATGCTCCATTTTTGGGAGGTAGAAGAAAGGCCCGAACCCTGCACCTTGATTCCGCCTGAATGTTGCATAATTGTGATAAAAATATAGACCAAAGTCCACGAGACAGCCAGTTGCAGGTTCTCCATCAATGAAGATGTGAGCCTCAGGGAGGTGCCACCCTCTTGGACGCACAAACAACTTTGCTGTCTGATCATTGAGCTTGTATACCCTGTTCCTGGCCTTGTCATGGAAAGTAATTGTCCCATCAACTGCATCCTTCAAGTTAACCTGTCCTCTCATAAGATTCTCCCAACTTGGAGATAGTGCATCCTCAAAATCAACCTGTGAAAGAGAAACAAATCACCAGTTCCTTTAAAATTGCCAAGGTAATGAACAGTTTCTGTAACTATGTAATTCAAGTTCCTTTCTCCTAAGCTTCATGCATGACTTGGAACTGTTGTCTTCGTATGTTTATATAATCACGTTCAAGTTCAACAGCTAATGAACTCCTATACTTGCCGAGTGTTGGAACTCACCATGAAAACTTTAGCACCGGAGTTGAGTGCATTGATGATCATTTTCCTCTCAACAGGGCCCGTAATCTCCACTCTCCGGTCAGCCACTGCCGGCGGCGGCGGCGCACACGTCCAATCCCCTTCTCTTATGTACCTCGTCGCAGGATCAAACCCTGGTAAAGCTACTTCATTATACCTCCTTTTTGCTTCTCGGCGACACTCCATTGCATACTTAATTCGGTTTCGAAACTCCCTCTGCAGATCAGCAACAAATTGCAACGCATCCTTGGTTAGGATCTTGGCAAACTCTTGGTCATAGCGACCCCGAATGTAAAGCCCTTCAGGTACATCATAACTTTCAGCGATCTTTCTCGCGTCTTGTGCAGGGAAACCATAAGTTCCGACTCCCATCATCTTTACAGCCTCTCTCTCTTTTCCACTAACTAAACAATCACTGCTCTTGATGATGTTCTGGGAAGGGTAATGTATAATTTATATAAAGTTGAAGGCTTGGCAAGCGGATAGAGACGTCGGGCATTATCGTTATGGCTGATGGCATGGAAATAACAGTGCATGGTGTTTTGTGCGTAAGGCCAATCAAAAGTGACGCAGGTTTGTTGATAAAATGAGGAGCTGAGGGCTGGTTTTGAAGTCTGTGCCTGTCTCGGGAGGTGCAATTTGTTAAGATACGGTGGAATGATGCAGCCATTGACACATTGCAGAAAGCATGGATCACTATTCAAAATTCGATCCAAATTTCGAAAAAGGTCCAAATTCTAAAGTTATGAATACGAAATTTGCAACGGATTAAGTTTTGGTACAATATTATACCGGTATCGATTAATATCGGATATTATTTCGGGTAATTTTTTAAATTTATAAAATAGTCCTTAAATTTTTAAAAATTATAAAATAGTTTATTATCATATTGTATATTATAGTTTATTTAATTTAGTTTTTTATATCTTATCTATTTTAGTT
>JAOQML010000007.1:25645642-25656644 GCA_027568935.1 Erythroxylum urbanii
TATTAGTAATAAAATATTTATTATTATTTTAAAAACTTTGAAAAAAAAGGGGGGGAAGGAGAGGTAGGAGGGACGGAGGGACGGAGATTTTGAAAATTTTGCAAAAAAATTTCTCAAATTTTTAAAATTTTTTTTACCGGCCGGTATTTTGCATACCGCCTGGTACCAGCTAGTACAACCGAAATTGGTTGGTACCGACCAATATTTAAAATTGGTACTAAACTTCAAAAATTCGTACCGATTTTGGACCGGTACGAAACGAAATTCATATCAATGCCAAATTATAAGAAAATTTATAGTTTTTAATATAATTGAAAATTTTGGATAAACATTTTAATTTAACTTAAAAACTAAAAAATAATTTTTAATTTTAATTATCTTTAAAAATATAATTTTAACTAAATTTGAAAAAAATTGAAATTTTAGTATCATTAAAAATGTAGATAATGTGGAGTCTAAAATATTCTAGTAGTATGTAGTCTTACCCATATCTGATAGAGGTTGTTTTTGGTAGACCTACATACAATACAACATAACGCTTAAAAGAGAGTGTATTTAGGCATATTCCATCACACCTTCCACTTTATTCTTCTTAGTTCTTACTGCTACTTCTATTGCTTTTATATAAAGAATATGACCATATAACATTTCATCATTTGTAATTTGACTTTGTTGATGAAGGGATGTCAACTTCTTACTTCCCAAATAGATACTCCTACAGCTATATATAAACGTTGGTTTAAATATACAAGAAAAGCAATTCAAATTGTTGAATTATCGCTAAAGATAACTTAGAACCAATAGTTCATTATTTAATGTCTTTTTTCGTTCTAATATTCTATCCGAGAATTATCAGTATTTATTAAACCTGTACCTATCTAACGGAACGTTATTAGATCAAATAGCAAAGACATTGCTGTGAAAAAAATGACTTTTCTCCATGAAATGAAAATTGGATTATGTAATAAAAGAAAAGGTTCATATTCTTTAGCCTAAAAGACATGTGGCTATAAAATAGGGATTAAGTGGAACATAATAGAAACACTCCTTTCTTTCATATTTTAGACATGAAACAACGTTATTGCAAAATATCAAAGAATTAAAATTTCAGTAAAAATGACAAATTAATTTAAGTGCTAAGTGTTAACTCAAATTTCATTCAATCGAATTAGAATTAGAATTAAAATATTTAAACACAATTAAAATTGAACTTTTTTTTGAAATTATCAAAATTGAACTTATTAAAATTTTAATTTTTAATTTGTTATAACAACTCAATTCAAATCAATCAAAATTGACATATTAAATTAAAACTAATTAATTTCGAACTTTTTCAAGTTTTAAAGTTCTAAATCCAACCTATCATCAACCTCAAATTAAAATTTATATGTTTACATCTAGATTTATGTTAGGTCTTTTAGCGACGTTATTTTGAAATTTTCTTATTTTAGCTAACGCAGCCCTGCCCGTAGCTCGGTAGCCACAGCCCGGGCCACATGCCTGGCTGAAAGGAGAGAAAAGACAAAATTATGGGTCTTAAGTGTAAAAAAAGATAATTTAGGGACTGTTTTCAAATTATATGAAACGGAGTAAACTAATAACGGCCCTGACCTGTAATGTGTATTAATAAAAAGGTATTCTTGTTTTAACAGAGATGCGTGACGATGGGCATGGGACAATGATTCTCCAGTATCCAGTGGCGAAGATATTTCTGGAAAGAGTCTGTATAGGAAGACTTTCAGTTCTGGGAGTGGGGAGTTTCTAGCAGAAGCATTGGATGGATCACTATCAGGTCTATCTAGGTACAATGAAAGGGATGAATGTTCTGATGAGGACTTGGAGAGTGATCTCATGATAGTTGACAGGATTCGTGATGAAGATTCAGAACGTGAGCAAAAAGAAT
Source organism: Erythroxylum urbanii (assembly GCA_027568935.1). Taxonomy (NCBI): domain Eukaryota; kingdom Viridiplantae; phylum Streptophyta; class Magnoliopsida; order Malpighiales; family Erythroxylaceae; genus Erythroxylum; species Erythroxylum urbanii. The sequence continues at coordinate 25,647,546 of JAOQML010000007.1, forward strand.
GCATCAGTGATTCTTGTGATTCTGATGAGTCAGAAGATGCTACTCGTAGAAGTGTGAATATGCTCGAGTGTTGTAGAAGCGTGTTTGAGTACGAAAGACTTAATGAAATCAATGAAGGGACATATGTTGAAGTGTACAGAGCTAGATATAAGAGGACTGGGCTGTGGGGAAAGATAGAAACTTGGAAGAATATGGCTTTCCTTTGACCGCTCTTAGGGAAATCAACATTTTGTTGTCTTTTCACCACGCTTCAATAGTCAATGTAAGAGAAGTTGTTATGGACGACCTTGATAGTGTTTTTATGGTGATGGGGATGATGAAACAGCCATTTAGCACAAGTGAGGTCAAATGCTTGATGTTACAACTTTTGGAAGGTATCAAACATCTCCATGATAACTGGATGCTCCATAGGGGATATGAAAACGTCAAACCTTCTAACGAGCAATAGGGTGAGTTGAGAATATGTGACTTTGGATGTCACGCTTGTATGGGAGCCCATCGAAGCCTTATACATCGCTGGTGATTACTATGTGGTACAGGTGAGCAATGACGAATGAACGGCTCTTGTAACTTCATGATTCCACTTTTTTGCTTATCAGTTTTGCAAATGATGTTCTTTTTTAATTTTATTTTAATTTTACTGATATTCATTATTTCTAGAACACAAAATATAATCTTGCTTGGTTGATGAAGTTTTTCATTACAGGGAACCTGAACTACTGCTTATAGCTAAAGAATATTCAACAGCAGTTGACATGTGGTCAGTGGGTTGCATAATGGCTGAACTGTTGTCAAAGGAGCCACTATTCCGGGGGAGAAATTAAATTGACCAGCTTGACAAGGTAATTCAATTCTTATGTTTGTTATCTTGAGATATATTGAATTTAAGTTCATTTTATTTATCTTCGAAATTAAACTCTGCAGATATTCAGAACACTTGGAACACCAAATGAGATTATTTGGACTGAGTTTTCCAAACTGCCTGGATCAAAAGCAAATTTTGTTAGGCAACCGAAAGTATCTGTATGCTATTTGATCTCTAATGTTTCTTTTCCATGTTAGCTTGCAATACCGGGGATGTATTTCAAAAGTTTGTTGACATATGTATCCTCTTTCAGATATAATACACTGCGTAAGAAGTTTTCTGCAACTTCTTTCACAGGATCTCCAGCTCTTTCTGATTTGGGGTTTGACTTGTTAAACAGCCTTCTAACTTATGACCCAGGAAGATAATCACCGTAATGGTTTAATCTCAATTCTTGTAGTTACATTGTCTGTGGTCAGTGTTCTCATCAGCTTTATTGATCATGCAGAGAATTACAGCGGATATGGACCTAAATCATCCTTGGTCTCATGAAGTTCCTTTACCCAAGTCAAGGGAGCTGATGCCCACTTTACCCCCACAGAATGGTAAAAGGAAGTAGCTGATCTGATAAAATATGAGCAGCATACTGAACAAGACTTTTGAAACCTCACTCAACTTTTCGTTACGTAGCTATGTTCTAATTATGTTGCACTTCTTCGGCATATTCATAGAAGGATTAAGATCTCAATAACCCCGAGTAGAGGTCCTAGGAGGAGCAAAGGTGGAATGTAGAAAGGAGTAAACAAATGCTTCAGTGAATGTATTGAGAAAAAAACAGAGCTGTTCTTGCTATTGTAATGAATCCTTACTCTTATTTGAGATGTAAGGTCTTGAATGTTACACCCTTTCTTGTATCCTTGAATCAACTTCCATTAAAATAGTCTATATAATTCATACTTTGTTTAACTTTTTCCCTTGATTCATCAAGCTTCATCTCACCGAGTTTTCTTGATTATTGTATTTTTGTTTGTGAGAGATAAATGGTTTAAGTCAGAAGGTTTTCTGGTTTGAAAGTATGGGCATTGCAACTGTGAGGTACGTAGTTGATTATTAGCAGCCCTTTTTATTGTCAGCTGGAGGCTTGAGCTTGCATAAGCGAATTTCTTCTTTATTTGTTTTTCGAATAGTGAAGAATTGATCGTGTTCTTGGATGGTGTTTTACCAGCTATAGAACCTCCACTTGTATTACTCTCATTAGTAGGCTAATATTGATTGATGGGGTTTAAATGCGTTATCTTAAAAAAAAATTGACATTTCATATAGCAGCCTGTTCTTGCATCCATTGTGATCAATTTGCTACAGCAAACAAGTATTACATTTAAGAAACTGCAACGTACAAGTAAACCAATTGAAACCCGTGCGAAAATGAATATGCATTAGAAAACCTTCCCTGACCAATTGAAATATGTCATCTGTGGTAGTAGCTATTAAATGCACGCGTCTTGTTTAATGCAGTAGAACTACAATGAAAAAGGATGCATCTATGGGGTTAGAATAACTATCGTAATTCGATACTTATCCTATGATGTAATATCAGCTTTTTGGGCAACGAGTTAACTTCAAGCTTATCAGTTCTCTTGATGGAGGCATTAGTTATCCTGTGGTAACAGGATTATAGAATGTGCAAGTAACATACTTCTTGAAACTTGGTCATTTCTGGCTGGCATGCGTTGCCTTCAGTTAATTGTTTGCTTTTTCTGTTCTTTGGATTATCAGGGAATTTGAGCTGGTTTGCTCTATTGAGAAATGCATGCAGTGTGGCGAGACTTCTTTCGAAAGTAGGTGAATGGCTGATGAATGTCTTTTCTCCATATGTATATTACTTGTTACATTTTTATCTTCTTTTTGCCCAACATTGCAAATGAATAGGCTTGCGATGATGGAGCCAAGAACAGAGCAGTGTAATGTTCGAATTCCCAAGATTCACAAGAATAGATCGCTGTGTGTCTTTTTCATTTACCTTGTATCGTTTCTCTGTACATGACAAGTACATATTTTAGTTTCAGAATGTATTTATTGAGATCAATAGAGAGCTGAAATTCTTGGAGAATCTATCAAATTTATGTTCAGACAAACTTTCTTGACATTCCTCCAAGTCATGTAGCTCTGGTTTGGATCATGTCAAAGTCTTTTTGAAATGTATACCGAAGATGAAGGGTTGCCACAACCATATCCTGGCTAACAAATAGTTTTGTACAAGTACCTCCTTTCGATTTACAAGCTCTGTCAATCGAGTGCTTTCACACTAATAGTATCTAGTGATAAATCCCGTATGATCAAGTTGTCGGGCGGGGGCGATGGAAATCAGTTGCTTGTCATCGGCTAATTGTCAGTGATGTTGAATTCAGGGAAGGGAAGTCTAGGAAACAGTTAATGTCTCACCGAGTACAAATAGAACGAGAGACAATTCTATGAAGAAGATAGTGTTGATGAGTCCTCTATCTATTGTCCATCCAAAAACTGTGAATCCCCCAGGGTTTGACTGGAGGTACATAACTACAAAAAGAAGAAAGAGAATGAGCCATCCTTTCAGGATGTACCGTGTCTAAGGGCAAGATCATATCGGAACAGCTAATGTTATACATACCGAGAGCTTCTCTCTTGTGGTATGCAGACATGTATGAAGCTAGTTGGCTATTAGTGGGCACTGGCGTGTAGCCGAACGACTCCAAGTCGGCTTCTGAATAGCTTATTGGCAATGAATCAGGCTCTGAGCCGCTGCCGTTGATGGTTATCGTCGTTTGAGAGGGATCGGTAGGGCCACATGTGACCAAAGAATGCCATCTGCTAGCCACCGCTGCAACACTTTGGGCTCTCCGAGTGATCTTTGCGGCTGCGTGCAAGCAAATGATAATCCCAACAAGCTCAACTATGGCAGTCACCTGCAGCAATTGCAAAACTTACAGAATAGAACATGAAGCTTAAGAGAGTCCACTGTACATTCCAATGCCCTCAAACAGAAAGAAAGCATCCAGTGCCAACCATTGGCTAAAGGAAGATAATATCTACTTACGGATAAAGAATCATGAGTGATTTATATTAACATATTGAATCCAGAATAGATTCAGAGCCTCCTCAACAGTCACAACTCATATGAAGTGTGATGGAAGATGCATACTAGTTTCGTACTTACTGCAAAATTGCCACCATTGATGAGATTGACAAGTTGACCATTCCCTGTGGTCTGAAGTAAAGCCACAAACTGAGTAGCCGTGGAAGCCAAAAGCACAAGAAGAAAAAATATCCTGAACCTGTGACTTATCTTCGATAGATAATGAGTTAAGCGAATATGTTCTTCGATATACTCTGAAATTTCCAAATCACTTTCCAAAAGCTTGCCATAGCTTTCGAAGTGTATCACCATCAAGTTGCAAACTAAATGGAACAAAGCACATCCTGACAAGAAGATGGTCATAGAATACGTCCACGAGAGGATCAAACCAAAAAGCTCAGCGACAGACCGCCACCAACATTCTTGGTGAAAGTGTAGAACCAGAACGATTTCACGAACAACCTTCAAGAGCAGACAGGGTAATAGCCATATGACCAACCACTTGAAGAAACCCTGCACAAATAGAACTTCAAGATCAATTATTTTTCTCACACAACCAGTAAAAGAGAGAGAAATTGTTAAGTTCCCCGAAGAAATCGTCCCATTGTTTGATCTTCTTGAGTTTAATTTAACCAAGATTGAATCTTTCAGTACTTAGAAATCTAATTCTCGGCTAAATGGAGCAAAGTGGGAAAGATAGATTTATGGGTTTATCTTACAAGGATCTTCTTGATATATTCATCACGGAACTGATCCATATGGCCATGGGATCGATCGACAAAGAGAAACTTCCTGAGACCGTAATTCCTCAGGTTTTTGGACATGGGGATTAGGGAAACGGCGGCAGCGAGAGAGCGTAACACCAGAACCTGAAGCTCGAACTTCCTGATAACGTAATGTTCACAGTGAGAACAGCGACGATAAACGATGATAAGGAGTGGAAGAGCAACACCCAGAAGTAGAAACGAGGCCCACGAGAGAGCGAGGCTTAGAAACGAGAACTGGCAAAACCCAAACACTTTGAGGAAGTTTTCTAAGTGGTTGAGGGAATTTTCGAGGTGGGTTTCCCTTTGTTCGTCCGATTCCATGAGCGGTGTCTGTGCTGAGGCCAGCGAACCTTCTGGTTCTCCCATTTTGGAGCAAAACAAGAACAGAGAGAAAGAGCACAGAAACGGAGAGAGGAGCAAGAATGTTGTGGCTTTAATAAGGAAGGCCAATGAAGGAAAGTAAAGAAGTCAACAGACTGACCCTTTGATTTTCTTAGGCCAACGACCATTCGGACATCGCTTGCAATGGAGTGGTAGGTAAATAGCATGCAGGAGGTTACAGGTACAGGTATGAGGTACCTCAAAACAGCAGTTTTAATGGCAATAGCTACTAGATTTGGTAGATTAAAAAGAAAATGGTATTTTGGTTTTGTTGATTGTTTCACTATTTTGAGGTTTGGTTCTAATATGCTATATGAGATTAGATCCTTCAAATGTGCTATACAGTAACTAGAGTGAAAGTAGAACAGAGAACATAGGTTCCATATGGTTAGTCTTGGTTCTTTGTAGTGCATATCAAGCAAGGAATAGATACCAAGTAAAAGAAAGAAAAAAGAGACATGATGCCTTCTAGGAGTGGTTCTAGTGATTAGAAGAGGCTTCTTAAGAATTTCCAAATATTAAAGTTTAAAGACCACTACTAGATCTCAAGTCTTATATTGAAGTTCTATGGATAGCATTGTTTTGAAGTTAGGGGAGGATCTACTGAAAATGAAATCACTTCTTTTTGGGAAATGGCTGTTAATGTTAATAGCTTCTTTTGACAGTTAGGTTCGTGTCTTATGTTTGGGTCGAAGTCAACATTCTTGGTCTAGAGAACCATTTAAAGCTTCAACCAATACCTGAAACAGTATACACCATGGTCAGGCTATGTCTGTTTCTCCATAAGCAACATCATTTAATGTTGTTGTTTGATCATACCAACGATTATCATTTTGCAATTAGTTGATTCATATATAGTTCAAACTCCAATCAAAATTTATTTATTCAACTCGAACAGAGATCTATTAGGTTTTACTGGTCCAAAACTTTATCCAATTAAGTCCAAGTCTCCATCCAATCCTTAGAACCCAAAGAAGAAAATTGTGTTTATACCTTCATAATCTTACAAAAAACAACAAGAAAGCTCTCACCACCAGAAAATGAAAACTCAAATAAATCCAAATATGTAACAGACCCTTTAATCAGATTGCTCTGCTAATCTTCAACAATCCTTAACAATGAAACTTGCCTTACTCTGCGACTTGAAACTTTTAATGCATGTCTATATTGACATTATAGAACTGATCGTGTAATAACAAGCCTACTGGAAGAAAGAGTAGAAGCATCCTTTGGATCTCCTATGAAGAAGAAGAATAGTAAATCAAAATTCACCTTGGATCTGAAAATGGAAGAGTGAAGGTGGAGGTAGTTGAAGGAAGTTAAACCTTAGTGACCTAACAATTTATAGCTGAAGATAAGAGATATCATATGAATCGGACCAATATTACCAACACTAAGTGACTTATTCCTTTCTTTCATTTAATTTATAATTTTATTACAAATTATTTCTCAATAGTTGGTCTTCAGGAGCCAAATGCAATAACTATATTGCAGCTTATAGGTATAATATACTTGGATTGATTTCACTTTCAACATTTCTTAACAGAAGCAATCAAAGAACGGCTTTGTAGCAGCTGTGCCTGTCAGGTTACGAAAAAAAACCTGTGACAGTTTTACAACATTTTCTGCAGATGAATTACAGTTTAGATGAAGAAGCAGAAAGAGCATGATTCATCAGCTCCCTCCTCAAGATCTTTCCTGAAGGATTCTTGGGAATAGCATTGATGAAAGCCACTCGTCTTATCTTTTTATACGGTGCAACCTGCCAAAAGGTTTGGTTTTAGATCAACCAGTTACTGCTATATCTGTCAATGAAATGTTTCAGATTATGTGAATAGTTGGTAACAAGCAAGCGTGCCTGTTTCGCGACGTAATCCATAACTTCAGCTTCTGTAATATAGATTCCGTGTTTCCTCACCACATATGCCATAGGAATCTGTCCTGCTTCTTCATCAGGATACCTGCATAACAATGAAGGTTAAGATTATATTACAATCAAGAAACTATTGAAACTGTTATATCTACCAAAACAACTTTCTGAGATATCGTAAACAACACTTACGGAATGACAGCAGCATCAGCAATTTTAGGATTGGAATGAAGTAACTGCTCCAACTCTGCTGGAGGTACCTGAAAATTCATCAAATATATGAGATTATACCGACTATCTAACTGAAACCAACTGTTATATTTTTCATTATGCATAGGCTTGAAGCAACCAAAAACTTACCTGGTATGCCTTGTATTTTATTAATTCCTTTAGCCGATCCACGATATAGAGGAAGCCATTCGAGTCAAAATAGCAAAGATCTCCAGTTTTTAACCATCCTTCTGAATCTAAGGTTTCAACTGTTGCCTTCTCGTCCCCTACATAACCTGCAAGGGACAACCATTCTTCCCGCTAAAGAACAAGCTTTTGGTTTAAGCATCAAAGCTTCGGACATATGTTATTCAATCAAGAGGGGCTGTATTATTTATCAGATTCTCCATCAGATTGACAATTAAAATCTAAGACTCTCATTAGTTAGCAGCTGATCTTATAATTCGATGCAAATTAATGAGATTTGAAAAAGAAGGAGGAGTAAAGAAATTGCAGTACAGACAGCAAGAACCCCAATTATCAGTTAGAACTTCAGCAGATGAACCAAAAAGGGAATAACTTGGAGCAAACTAAGTAGTAGACAAGAACAATTGCCTTTCATGATAGTTGGCCCTCTCAACCACAGCTCTCCTCTCTGGCCAGGAGGCAAAGACTCTCCTGTTACAGGATCAACAATCCTGGCTTCCAAATTCTCCCCCAAGCGTCCAGCAGAACCATATTGGTTCATCTCTTCAGGTCCTATCATTCTAGTAGCTGCTCCTGTTGTCTCCGTCAAACCATATCCCTGAGACAATCCCAGAAAGGGAAATCATTACTCAAAAATTTGACTATTAACCTGGTCCTATATAATCTCAAATCAACTAGTTGACTTAGAATTTGACTTAATTTTAAATCAGACTCAAGTTTAACAAGGTCAATCTAATTCAACGTAAATAACTATTTTAATGAATGAGTTGAAAATTTCATTTATAAGATGACACAAATGTTTTAAAAACGGGAAGTTAATCTGATAAGATAAGAAGTTTAAGGTTTAACCAAACATCATAAAACTGGTTAGAGATCGAATAAAATTAAAGAATTCGAAAAAATAATTAAAGAAAATTATTCTTACTCATAAAAAATTTAAATATGAATTGACAAAGAAGAGTACTAAATAATAATTAATCAGTCTATTTTAATTTACAATAATTAATTAATTAATTAATTTTTAACAATAAAAATTATTAAATTAAATTGAATCAAAAAGTAAAAATAGCCTCTTTTATTTTGGTTTTTTTTTTTTTGTTTTTAGCACGGTTAAGCTAAAACAAAAGAAAGGTACACATGTTTTAATCGTGAAATGGATAACAATAAGACCTAAAAGATGTGAATAATGCGGGACCACAGGCAGCACTTAGAGCAAGTAATCAAGCAATGCATTTGGTAGAATGTCACACCATATTATTTTACATCCAAAAGTATGAAAACTTTATCCACCACTACAAAAATAGGCTACATGGGGTCTATAGATTTGACAATTTCTTTTAGTATTGTCCTTATATTTTTAAAACTCTTACTCATCTTTCTATTATAATAATTAATTTAAAATAATGTAAAATTAAATTTTTTATAAAATATATATACACACACATATATATATATAATAAATTAACAAATAAAAAATAATATAATAGATGGTATTTTTTATAAAATATAAAAATAAGAAGCATTAAATCCGCCGAAAAAGAAAATGTAATGTGAATGTCCTTTATTGAATTTTGTGTAACTTTTTACAATAAAAATGTTATTTATTATAAAACGTTTTAAAAAATTAATGATAGCATGATCGTGACTTGCTTCAAGCTTCCTCCATCTTGTTCGTTCTTCAATTTCTTTATTTCCAATACTCAAAAACACATCAAACATTTCTTGAAACGTAAAATTAAGATTTAAT
>JAOQML010000007.1:25693061-25719984 GCA_027568935.1 Erythroxylum urbanii
AACTACATCTGGGAAGTTTGTCAAACATCTGAAGTTCATCCCATAAGGCCTTAAATTTTGTATAGTATGATACAACAGACTTATTATCTTGTTGAAGCAGGTAAATATCCTTTTTGAGTTGATGAACACGTGCTGCGTTCCTTTGCGAAAAGCATTCTTCTAGATCCAACCATAGTTCTCGTGCTGTCTCCGCATATGCAACGCTATCATGGAGATCTCGTGAGAGTGCATTGAAGATCCATGAGATGACCATGGAATTACACTTCGTCCAAGAGGAATAATCAGAAGACGTTGGATTCGGTTTGTCAAGTGTGCCATCTGTAAATGGTATTTTGTTTTTGGCATAGAGGGCATTTTGTATAGCTCTTCTCCAGGTAGAATAATTTTCCCCATTCAGAACACATGTTACAAACATGGTTCCGGGGTTGTCAGAAGGATGAAGGAAATAAGGGGAATCCATGTCAACAGAGGTCTGCATATTAGCATCCCTCCTTATTGATTGTGATGAAGGTGTGTTGATGCTAGTCTCTTCCGCCATGGTTCTGCTCTGATACCATGTGAAGATATAAAAACAGAAGATATCGAAACTGATATGAAAGAAGCCAACTAACAGATATTTGATTCATGTACCTTTAAATAGAATACAACAATCCTACCATTTAGGCTATACAAGGTTAACGGAGATATGTCAGGGATATGGAGCCGTTAGTCTGTACAATTACTGATAAACATTGATAAGTGGTGGAGGAAAAGAAGGAGATAAATTTGAAATGTACAAAGGATAGATTTGGCAAGTGGATCAAGTATAATATATGTTAATACATGGATCGTAAGATGGTAGAGGAACCTCTTACAAGACTACAAAATGGCTTTTGTTAATGGTAATTGTACATCTGCATCAAAAGAAGAGAGATGGATTTCTTGGCATGTTCCTTCAATTACGTGTGTTAAACCGAATGTTCATGGAAGCTCTTTGCACTAAAAAAAGTGGAATTGCCTAAGCGCCCCACACTCCGGCCTGACAGAGTGATAGAGAAGTAAATCATAGTTTAATCTTACTCAGTTCTTCAGAGATAGGGTTGTGCCCAAGGATTAAGGGCTTCTCTAGTTTTATTTGACATGCAACAAATCTGGTTGTAGAATTGTAAGCAATTAGGCGTGGATTAATGTTTACTTAGGAAGTGGGCTATCAACATGTGATAGTGGAGTTCAATTGTTATCCTTATTAAACATTATTGTCATGCTGTTCATCCTTATTTGCCTCACATTATGGAAATTAATGCGTCAATTGCATGAAATTGGGATTGTTCTATTTCCCATATTCTCCGATAGGCTAATTAATGTGCAAACTTCACGGCAAAACAAGGTTCGTCTAACCCTCGTTCTTGGTTGATATGGGATACTCCAGCTTCAGGCTCAAGGCTACTGCTCCAGAATGATCAACAACCTGTTAGTTTTATTGACGCGTTAGCCCTCTTTTGTTTCTAATCCACTGTACCAAAAAATATGACGCTTAGGCATGGAACGAAATGCTATACGTCTGCTAATGTTTTGGCCCAGAACTAATTCTTGTTACATCGTTCAGAAGCAAACTATGTGACTATCTTCGCTCAAATTAATATAAAAATATATAATTATTATTTTTAAAACATAAAAATAAATATATAGAACCAAAAAATACTTTTGTATTTTAAATTTTTTTCCAAAATAGTGAATTTATTATGCTTAAAGTCAATCGAATCTAACTTCATCTAGCTTAACCCTATTTGTTCACTTTCTCTGTCGTTTATCTTTTCCTTTTTTTAAAATTTTTTGCCTTTTAACATTAAATTTTAATGTTCCGAGTTATGGAGCAGTCCATCTTTGGAGGTCATCCTCTAGAACTTGCAGTATGAGCTCATATCAGGTCAAGTTAAAGTTCTGATTTGGTTCTATTTGGAATGAATTTTAGTACTTTTTACAGTTCATTCCACCATCGTGCAAATGGCAAAGATGAGGCGCTGAGAGGAGTAGCTCGTGCATCCAGACCCAGTTCCTTCGACGAAAATAGTGGATCAATGTGTTTTAGGCATAACGCGGCCAACAGCCCTCTCCAAGTGTCCCCAACCACGCATCCCACTTGAACATCAAGAAGCTTATTTTGTCTCCGGTAATAATCCTCCAGAGGCTTGCTCTGCAGAGAGAAAAACTGATCATAAATATTCATTAACTACTCTCTTTCAATAGAGTAAAAAACGTAAACTTTTTTATAGTTTAAATAAATTTAAAAAAAAGAGTCAATTTTTAAAATTTTTGAAAAAATATTCATAATTTTTAATTTTTCAAAATTTTTTTAAAATAATCGTTAAAATTAACAATGAAAAACATGTAACAAATAATGTATTAAAAACCAAACAATTTTCTTGATATAAAAATTTAACTCAACTCTTAAATTTAACCCGCAAAGTAAGCATATTTGTGAGACACTTGATATGGCTTTGGCCAGTATGTGCACACACAAGCACAAGTAAATCTGTGTATGTACATAATGATTGATGCATACTTGCAGGCCATTTAGTTCACGTTCCTTAAGGAAGATAAGACAAATGTGTTAAAATCTTGGTTTTCAGTAATCCACACGATTGCCACATCTGGAACCGCAAATAGCTAATACAAGTCTTTCTTCCTTAGCACTGGGTAAAATATTGTCTAAACCCGAATCAATAAACAGTCTACTTCCTCTCCCACTATGCGGGCTGAATTATGCATTTTCATCTTTCATTGAGTTACATTTCTTCTTAAGTAAACTGACATCAGTGTAGCTGCAAGCCACCATGTAAATGAGGGCTTCAACCATGATTACATAATGATCCAAAACAGCAAATCCCTACTAATTTGACAGGAGAGCCAAATAATTCAAAGCTTCAACCAATTTTAATGAGATGGAATTCTAATCAATCTTTACCAACTCTGTAGATAACTCAGGGGGCTACCGTCAGGAGATCTATGTGCGATTATCATATTAAGTCTGTTAACTTATGAAAAGGTTACCTGCTTAGCATAGGCCTCGAGTTTATCTTTCCAGGCACCCTCTGCAATAGCAAAGCAAGATGCTTGCTAAGTATACTGCATGGTTACATCAGTACTTGTGCCATCGAATGTGCTCACAAGGATTAATAAGAGAAAAGGGACTACCTTCTTGATGTTTCACCAAGTAATCATCAGTCCACTTGAAATTCACAACCAAATCAATATCCACAAGGTGTTCAACGATATCCTGCGAAACCATGAAAAGGGCAGTCACGTAAACAGGGAGTCTTTGGTTATACATATTGCTAGTAGAAAAAAAAAACCTAATCAATTTTTTGGGATGGTAAGGGGTTAAGGCCCGAGAGTCCAAACGAAATCATTTTGACCGAACCAGTTTGGACGGAACTGAACTCAAATTGTAATCCTTTGTTTCAGCAAGTATGAATTATATCTAAAGGAAAGAATCTCCAGAATGGGGACACTCATGGCAACAATACATTAGTTTTTCTATGTTATCTTATCTAAGGTTATAGTATTCAATAGATACTAGCTAAATAATGTCAAAATTTAGATCCAAGAGCTTACAGCTTGGGATTGTGAACGCGGAATTCCATCCAGAATGAAACCTCTTTCATTGCACCCATCTTCCAACCGTTTTGAAAGTAGGCCGATTACTACGTCCTCTGAAACAAGCTCTCCCCGATTCACTGCATTTGCAATCTATATTCCAAGGAAGAACAAGAACAGAGTTAAGCAAAAGCGAAGGAGCAACTCCGTAATCAAAAAGGTAGTTAGCTGCGAGATTCAAGGACTAACTTAAAATATAAAAGAAATTCCATAAACAAAAAAAAGATAACACCAAAATAACAGAAAAATAAAAACAACAAATTATAAGAAAATGAATAACAGAGCTAAAAACCTGTTTGTAAAGAGAAGAGCGAGGATGGAGCTCTTGACGGACGAGACTGGCCATGGAAATGTGAGGAACTTTCAAAAACTTCGATAGTCTTTCTGCGAACACATGCTTTTTAGTGTGTGGATATCCTATGAAAGACCACTGCACTCTCACCGGAACATCTCCTTCCGTGTCCGTCACAACCTTCCCAAGCGGATCGCGGCAGTTAATGTCGTCGTACTCGTCGGGGTCGAGCTGCAGTTGAGCTGCGCCGATGGAAGAGTAAAACCGGAAAACAGACAGTTGCACGAATCGGTGGAGTGGTGGCGCCGCCGAAATTCTGACTGTTTTCGCAATCAGGTGGCGGAGGGCCATCATCGGCAGAGAAGAGATTTCACCGTTCAGGGAGCAAGCAACAAATTAACAGTTCAGGGGGAGAGCCCGTGGTCACCGGTTAATGCGTGATAGGTGGGACCCAATCAGCTGAATTTTGAAAGAGAGATTTTTATGTATTTCTTTAATTGGATATACATCAACGGCGCGTCGTTTAGGACCACAGATTTTAGTATTTTACTAGGTTTATCCAAAACAAAAGCCCCAGTTAAAGAAATGATTAAAAAATTCAATGGCCGATTTAATAATAAAATTTTGAATATTTAATTTTTTGTTTAATTTTTTAATTTTTTGTTCAATTTTTAATTTTTCGATTTGTGCTTCTAGTGGTGGATAGGTGAGTTACGCATAAAAACCCATCCTTATAAAAGGGACAATAGCTGAAAACAACTGCTAATAGCCTGTATGTTGAGGAGCAAAAGGAGGAATTCACCGGAAGAGAGGCTCAAGTCTTATTAACTAGTAGCTTACCAAGACAACAATCAGTAGTTGGTTTAAGAGGATGATCAGTCACAATAGAACTGAGAAACGATCTCGACTCCTATGGGATATAGCAATGGGAAATTTTCTGCAACGACGAAAGTCTAACAAAACGATGCCAGGTGGAAATAACTCATGTTGTTAAAAATTGATCAGCTTATTAATTAATTAGGTAATTAATATATTTTTATAAACTAAAATAAATCAATTAATTTTTATTTAATAATATTTTAAATTAAACAAAAAATCTTTTTCAATCATATTTTAAATTATTTAATTTTATTCAATCTTTAACGTGACGAGTCTAATACTGGTTCAATTTTTTAAACCTTAAACTTCTTATCTTACCGATTTAATTTCTGATCTGATTTTAAATATTGCATATATCGTATTTAAAATTCAATTTCATAGATTACGACTTTAATTTAAACTTATTACAAAAATGAATTTGGCAGAATTTAAAGTAAAATTTTCTTATTTCACATAATTAAAAACTTAAATTTATCTAATTAATTTTAAATTTAGATTAAAATTAGTTCGATTTAAATAAAACTTCTTTTATTCTACAGACTTGATAAGTTTAATTTATTGAGTCAATTTAGCATGTCTTTTTTAATTTTATATGCCTTTTTTGAAGCCCATTTAGGCTTTCAACTGGGCTTTAAGTTATAAATTAAATTAATTGGCATATGTGATGTTTTGAATTCAAGTTATCAATAGCCTCTGCGAGATTTCTACAAATTTTGCGCTTCAGCGAGATTTCTACACCTTAAGCCTAGCGAGCTAGATTTTTACTGGATGTTGATATTGTATCAGTAGCAAACTTCCCCCATATCAGGAAAACTGCTGCAACTATCTTTCAATCCCTGGACAAGCTATAAACTCCAGTAACAAATTTAGATAAGCAATAGCAGGAATAAAGAGCAATCACTTGTTATTGATCACTGATCATAACGTTTTGAAAGATTATTGGTCCTGATATTTACAAGGTTATTTCAGCCCTCAAGCTAGAGGTGTCACTACAGTGACATTTTCAACCCTGGAGTTGAGATGGCTTCTCTGTCTCTAATGGAGGTTTTTCAACTTTGAGCTTCTTGCTCTTTTTTGCAGAGGTCGAGTTGCTTTCTGCACCCCAAAACAATCGCATCTGCATCATGTCCAACAATCGAGACTGCAAATGTTTGTTCATTTCTATGACGTGCTTTGCCATACTCATGGCCCATATGCGGTTCTCTATGTTTATATCTACCTTCATTTCCAAGGCTCCAGGCGACTGTCCTTGCTGGTTTGTATCTCCAATGCAAGGAATCAAGATTAAGTTCTATGGAAAATCTCGGGAAAAAGTAAAACTTGATATCTGTTCAAGCATCACAATTCACACGAGCATAGCATGCCAGAGAAGGGAAAGAGAGACTGACCTGCATCTCCAATATTTGCTGATTCATCGAGCTGGTGCTTCCATAATCGCCAAGAGTATGATTTTCCTCAAGGGATGGACATGAGTGAAGAGTAGTGATCATTCCCCTGGATAATTTATCCAGCTCAGGAAACTTGCCGAGCAAAGATACACGGAATTGATTGAACACTCTTCGATGGTTTGGTGCAGGTAGTAGAGAAGATATTGGAAGCACTAAAAGGTTAGTTACAGGCCCTGTAAAGTAATATAAAAGAGAAATTTCCAAATTAGTTCAGTCTATATCTGCGGTGAGGTCACACATCCACCGTAAGTCTGTTACCTTCATCACCGTCAGTGTCCTGAATGAATAATATCTTCCAGAATTATATTGATGAGTCTCAGAATTTCGAAAAGAGGACATTTGTTATTCTGAGTGACTGTATAGGCTTGCCAAATAAAGAGGTGTTTTCTATGCTAACGGTGTCACTACATCCCCATTCATTCGCAATAAAACACAACCATAAGAAGGGGATGATGGGTAGGATTGAGCTTACCTTTCCGATGGTCAAATCTTTGTAAAATTACTCCACTTGTGACATTCCAAAGGCATACAGTGCAGTCTGTGGAGGCCGATAACAAACCTAATGCGCTGAAGGTCAATGCTGTTATCGATCCACTGGATGAAGGAAGAGTTTTAGTGTTATCATTCTGGCACCAAAGAATAGAAAACTTGACCAATATTCAAAATAATCATACTCAAACTTCAAGATACATTAGTAAATATGAGATGCTCTTCTATCTACATTGCAATGCCGATAATCACCAGATGTCCTCTCAACACAGAGAAGTAAAGTCTGATAAATTGTAATCTAGCTGCTCAGAAACAGTAGCAGTAACGGCTGATAACTACTTTCAGGCACTGCTCCTTTTTAACTATACAATAAGTAACCTTCCATAATGAATAGATAATGATTAGTTTTTGTTATATTTTGTTTAACATCCCAATGCCTAGAGATTTGACAATGAATTTGAGGAAACTTTATGCATACGTTACACATTACTTGTGTCCTTTCAGCTCAACTGGTTGATCTTCATCAAAAATAGAAGGATCTTCCTCTAGACCAATATGGAGCACATTGATAAATATTGTTCCATCTATGCTTCCAGAAAACAGGTGTTCCTCTGTAGGATCAAGGACGATTGCGGTTATCCCAATTGAATATTCTTGAGTTTGTATAGGACTACCTGAGATAAGGCCCCAAGCCTAAGAGAAAACAGAATTGCATCCCTGAATCATGAGAAATCGAATTCAAAGCTTCAGTAGTTAATAGTAATACATAGTATATTATCTATCTAATTACCTTGCATGTACCATCAAGGGAGCTTGATATAAACATGGAGGTTGTTGCTAACAGGCCGGTTATGGAGGAAACATGGTCCACCAAACAGTATAAAAATGGAGAATTGCTGAAATTCTCTATATCTAGCAAACTTCACAAAATCCATAATGAGAATAAAAAATTTACTTATTGCGACGAAGAATCAAAGAAACAATTGGAAATGTTTATTCTTTACCTAATCATACACCACACACAGATCACCCCATCCTCTGAACCAGATATAAGAAGAGAGTCATCTTCAGAAAAAGTCATGCAGTTCAAAGGCTTGCGGTGGGCAAACCAAGTTTTGAGCAGTGTTCCTCTGGTAACCTACATGTCATCTACACATTATATTCTTCTCATATGATCAATAAAACTAAATATCGAGTGCAGATGCATGTGTACATCACCTGTTTATGAATAGTACTAAGGATCATGCTAGAAATACATGCTCTGGGAACTAAAGTTTTGTGTAGAATAAGGTTCCTCTTTCCGTTTCTATTGAGAAAAAAAGATGCTCAGTACTAACCTCCCAGATGTAAACATTTCCAGAAGGAGAACCACCTGCAAGATATACACCATCCTTGGTGGACGCAAGTGGTCCTATGGCCTCTATTGGGTAGCTTCGAAGCGGTGACTGAGACTGAAATTAGAACATCGAGTGAAACAGAGTTCAACAAGCATTTCTTAGATGCACCCCAAACTGTTAAATTAATCCTTACAGACAATAAGCTTTGAACACGAATCCTCACGAGATTCATGACATTCCCTAAATCAAAATCATAGTTCTTTTACCAGAAATAAAAAGTTAACAAACTTTTATTACAGGTTCAAGGAAGTGAGCACTGGTCTCCGGATTGCATTGTGACTAGAAACAAGCAAAATATCAGAAACCCAAATCCTAAAAGGAGTCTTAAACCCTGTTACCTTGTTCAAGGACCAAGTGAAGACGGACCCACCACCAACAGAACGATATCTGCTAACCTGAGAAGCAACAAGAAAGCGATCATTCAAGCACAGTAAACCATGAGGAGGAGATGCACAAGTTGGTATGTGCATAACACGATCACCGGTCTCCGTATCCCAAATAGTAATTCCGATTCCCATACTCTTGTCACTACACACAGCCAAAACCTGACCAACCACTCCCATCTTCATCTTCTCCATAGCCAGTCCTCTCTACACGCTCAATAACACATACAGCTTTTATACTGATGTAAACTTTACACACATACACAGATAGTGTGTGAATGAAGTTGCGCACGCACAGTGTGTCTCTATCAGAGCACACATGGATTGATCGACGCATGGCAGATAAGGGTTAAAGAAAGCGACAAATGTTGTTGGGCATTTTCGCATCTTTTCACTTGTGTTGCCATCTGAGAGAGCAGCAGCGAAATGGAGGGTCTCGAAATGAAAGGCTTGGGTTTTCTTGCAAGTGTTCAGCATGCAGCGTTGTTACATGTCAGGTCTGGTCAATGATTTGTCGGGAATGGGGTCCACTGGATTAGTACCTCAGACTCCATATAAATGGATGGGGTTGACTATTTGACTAGGATTACATCACACCAAAACTTTTAATTCAATGTATTATTAAATTAAGATTAACTGATTTTCAAAATAATAATTTTAATATCATAGGTCTAATTATTTAATTAAATATTATACTATTTAATTTCAAAAAATTACGTCTGGTTAAAGATGACAATGAGTTGGAGGCCTAACTCTAACATAAAATTCTGTTTTCAGTTTCAAGCCAAGTCTAAGCCTAATCAAGCTAGCTCAAAATTATTTTTTAATTTTTTTAACAATTAAAAATAATATCATTTTATTCAAAACAATGTCATTTTATGTAAAAATTTAAAACTTCAAACTAGATAGGATAAGCAGCCTAAACCTAAATCATTCCAAAAATCAATAGTATAATCATGATCTTTCAGCAGCTCAATCCATCTTTTCTACCTTAAGTTTAACTCCCTCTGAGTTAAAATATACTTGAGGCTCTTGTGATCTGTAAGGATTCGGAATGTATCTTTATACAAATAATGGCTTGAAATCTTTAGAGCATGCACAGTTGTCTCTAACTCCAGATCATGTGTGGGATAATTCAACTCATGCGATCTCAACTGAAGAGAGGCATAAGCTATCACCTTTTCATATTGCATTAGTACACACTCCAAACCTATCCTCGAAGCATCACTATATACCTCAAAACCTTCACCACCCGATGGTAACACCAAAATTGGGCTGGAAGTTAATCTCCGCTTAAGCTCCTCAAAACTCTCCTGACATTAATTAGTCCACTCAAATTGAACTCCTTTCTTCAACAGTTTGGTTAACGGGCTAGTTATTATCAAAATCCCTCTATAAATCTCCAATAATACCTAGCAAGACCCAGAAAACTCCATATCTCTGATATATTTCTAGGCAGTTCCCACTTCATAATTGCCTTTACCTTAGCAGGATCAGGCATCACTCCCTCTCGAGACACCACATGTCCAAGGGAAACTACTCAATCTATCCAAAACTCACACTTACTTAACTTCGCATACAACTGTCTCTCCTTCAGAATCTGTAACACAATCTTCAAATGTTGTTCATGCTCTCCTTTACTTCTTGAATACACCAATATATCATCAATTAACACTATCATAAACTAATCCAAATACTTTTGAAAAGTCCTATTCATCGATGCCATCAATGCAACTGGTGTATTAGTCAACCCGAAAGACATAACTAGGAACTCATAATGGCCATACCAAGTACGAAAAGCTATCTTGGGAATACTTGACTCAGTTATCATCAACAGTCAGTATCCCAATCTCAAGTCAATCTTGGAAAATATAACGGCTCCCCTCAGTTGATCCAAAAGATCATCTATTCTTGACAACAGATACTTATTCTTCACTGTCACCCTGTTTAACTGCCAGTAATCCATGCATAGTCCCATACTACCATCCTTTTTCTTCACAAACAACACTGGAGCTCCCTAGGGTGATCTGCTTGGTCTAATAAAGCTCTTTTCCAACAACTCCTCTAACTGCCTTTTTAACTCATTTAACTCAACAGTAGCCATCCTGTAAGGTGTAATGGAAATCTGCGCCACTCTGGACATAGTCTTAATGGTGAAATATATCTCGTTAAGGTGGTAAACCTGGTAAATCATCTAAGAATATGTTTGAAAATTCCCTTACTACAGGAATATCCTCTAATCTAGGACTCATCTCCCTTGTATCTATAATATGAGTCAGATATGCCTCACACCCATCCAATAACAACTGTCTAGTAGTCACGGCCGAGATCACATATGCTGGAACCACTCTATGATCCCCCACAAATATCACTTTTTTCTTTCCTGAAGACTCTATTATCACCTCCTTCACATAACAATCTATTATAACTCGATGTTGTGCCAACCAATCCATCCTGATAATCACATTAAAATCCCTTAAATCCATCGCTCCGCTAATCCTCACTGACATTTCCCTTCTCACACTATTTCTACCACACTGTCTCCTACTAGCAATGACACTCGTAGGTCATATCATAAAGGACTAACCTCCCCTGAAACTTTAGAGACAAACACTAAAGAAATGTAAGAGTGTGTAGATCCTGAGTCTACTAACATATAAGTGTTAATATCAAATAATGAAATCATACCAGAAATAACATCATTGGATGCAGTTGCCTCCTCCCTCTTCACGTGGTATATCCTCACTTGAGTTTGACTCTGAGCTGAAGATGTCCTACCAGTACCCGTACCTACTGCTGATCCACGCCCAACTCCTCTATCACTACCTTTGCTACCAGTTTTACCTGAACCTCTGCCTGAACCAAAGACACCACTCTAACCTTGTACTGTCTCCTCTGCCCTCACTCTTAACTCCTCCCTACTGTCGAACAACTCTTTTGTAAATGCTCCCACTCTCCACCAATATAACATGCCTGACTAATCCCAGTATACCCCCTAACATTGTCCTCTCTGAAATCTCCCGCAGGTGGCACAACTCGAATATTCTCCAGTTCCTCTATCAAAAGATCCTCTGAACCTCTGATTAGCACCTCTTTCGGATCCAACTGATGGTGCACGGACAGTGCTATACTGTCTTGAATCCCTACCAACTCCTTCACCAGACCTGTAGAAACTACCATGCCAGCTTGATGTGACATCTACTCTCCTAGATGCCCCAGCACCAGTAGACCATGAATGAGTTGCTACCCTCTTAACAAATTGACTCCCCTCTCCATGATGACTCTTCGATCACCTTTTTAACCCTCTCCTCCTTCTACCTTGTTCTATTACATCCTCCACTCTAAGTGCAGTCTCTAGTAACTTCTTGAAGTTAGAATGAACATCTCCCAATCCCAAACAAATATCTTTCCTCAAACCTTGCTCAAATCTATAACATTTGTTTTTGGGATTTGCCACAGCCTCCAATGCATCCTTAGACAAGGCTGCAAAGCGAGCCTCATAATTAGCCGCTGACATCTCCTCTATCATGAACTCCATCTTTTTTCAATCCTGATATATCTGCAAAATGTATTTATTTCTGAATTCTCTCTGGAACTCCTGCCAAGTCATCTCTTGGGTCTCATAGGATCTCTTCACTGACTTCCAAATTGATAAAATTTAGAAATTATAAAAGAATTTTTTATTATATGAAAAAATTATATAACAAAGAAATAAGAAATAGATTATAAATAGAATATATCCGAAAAGAAAAATCAGAGTCTTTATCTAAAGAAATGCGTTGAAAAAGGGTAGATGTATAGAACCTTTCAACGAGATAGTGCTTTTTTAACTCTCTCAAAATGGAATCTATTCCAAACATATATGCCATGGTTCCGTACTTCGACAGGGTACAAATATCTCAATTTGATATTTTTAGATACCTTTTTAAACCTATTACTGAATCCTACTCGGGGAGATTTGATTCATTCCGAAATAGACAATTGCTTTATGAAAACTCGCTTTCGTTACAGCTTCGGTGGGTTCCCTTAACTAAGCCACTGCCTATGAGCCGCCGGCTCATTCTTCAACAGGCACAAGATCAGAGCCCTGGACTCCTCCCACTGCTTGGGAGCTTACTGTTTCATATTCTATTTCACTCCAAGTTAGTGCATTGCCCTGGAATAAGGAAACAATATACTGCAACCTTCTTTCTGAGGTACACTCTAAATGATCTAAAATTATCTCTGTCTGCTCCCACCATGCCTCATCCTCCTCAAGGTCAGTAGTACCTCGAAACTCTACTGCACTCATCTTCCGGATCTGCTGATAGTTGCGATCCATCCCTGAATCACCTTAGGCTAGAGTCGCAGTAATAGCTTGTTGCATCATCTGAAAGAACTGCATTATCTACGGTGGCATTGGCACCTCTCCTCCTACTCTATTTACTTGGGCATCCCCCTGATCTAGTACATTCAAAGAACGGATCAAACTCTCCGATTCCCCATATGACTCAGGGCCAACATCATCCTCTCTTGAAGCTATCCTAAAAGAGATAAGAACACATCATTAGTTTTTTTACCTAATACATCCCTAGAAAAGTAAACTCGCTCTAATATCACCCATTGTAACGCTCCCCAAAAAATGGAATTATCTAAATATTTCTCAAAGCATACCATTAATCATCAAATTCTTCATTAGTTCCAAAAGAGAGGATTGTTTGTCAGATACAAAAGTATTCTACATAACACAACTACCGAAGCTGTCACATTCAAAAATATATACAATAAAAAAATTTACACAATTAAACTGCTAGCCCCCACCTATTATCCACTTTGTCTATCACGTACACTGGGGTTATCGGCAATCACTGGATCATCTAAAAAATAATGGTAAGAGGTGAGTTGCTAACTCAGTGAGGATAACCGACCTTACCCTTAAAACCAAATAACTCAATAATTAATTATAACACTTAGTTAACCAATTAAATCATACATATAATATGCATATACACAACAATCCTTATTCTAATCCAACTATTAACAAACATCTCAAAATTTCACTAAATGATGATTACTCAAATATTAGTTTCAACTGTCATTTATGTTTTATTCCAATATTTAATTGAATTGTCTGGGCTTAGCTTAAGCTAGTAGGCGTACACCCAATCGTATGTCTGCTCATCTCATCATAATCTCTGATCAATGGAAATATAATTAAATGTATAAATATCTAATATCGGCAAAAGATACCTCGATTTCTCAATCTTCACCCCGGTACTACTCCAGTACCTAGCCATCAGCACAGGATATCCGTAAAATTCAGGATATCTTGGTACTATTCTGGTACCTAGTCATCAGCACAGGACATCTCCGGGACTCAGGATGTCCCGATATTTGCTCCATGGACAAATACCTAGCCACTACTCACTCATATCGACTCAACATATCCATCTAAGACAATCGAATGAAGCTTATATTAGGCA
This sequence comes from Erythroxylum urbanii, assembly GCA_027568935.1. Lineage (NCBI taxonomy): Eukaryota > Viridiplantae > Streptophyta > Magnoliopsida > Malpighiales > Erythroxylaceae > Erythroxylum > Erythroxylum urbanii. The sequence goes on from JAOQML010000007.1 coordinate 25,707,048, forward strand.
AGCCACCGATTCTCGATTTTCACCAATTATTCATAACTTATTATCCACTAGTTTCTGTTTAATTAACACATTTCTCGTCAACTTAATAAGCAATACACCTAAAAAATCGTAACGAAATATAACACTGAAACACCTTAAACTACATTAATTTTTTGATAATTAAAGTAAATATAATTCATGTATGTAAGTATTAATCATTAATTAAATTAATGACTAATTCAAACTATAATTTAGTAATAACAAAAAAGGTGCTTAATTTTAAAAGTAAAGTCCAAGGTTATCTTTACTTCGATTTTAAACTCAACTAATTGACAGTCCAAATTACTCCTTAATAGGACCTTTGGACCTAAAATTTACAAAATTCTATTAGACTAATTTACTAAAAATTTCTAACTCAATTAAACGTAACAATCCAACATTATTCTCTCTTCCAATTTATTCTTAATTATAAAAATAATATCCTTACTAACCTAACCCCCATAATTACTCAAATTTCCTTAACTAATTAAAAGTCCCATTTTACCGTTATCCATTCAATTAATACCAAAAAATGCCCTTCTTGTAACTAAATTCTATATTCACCCTTCACTTTTTTGTATTCCCTATTTTGTCCCTATATGCAACTTAAATTTTCAAAAGATATCATTGTCTTCACCCTCTCCTTCTCTTCTCTCTACTCTTCTTTTATCAATTTTTCAGACACATTTTCTCCCTTTTTATTCCTCCATGCAACTTCAATTACTGTCCCAATTAACCACAACATGCAAGCCAACTATAAACTGGTATAGGATGATCAAAAATCACAAATAAAATGACATAATAGTTGTTGAAATTTTTACCCAAGTGTAAGGCACTATGAAGTTTTCAACCTCCATAATTCCCTCCAATTTGGAAAGAGTTACATGCAGATGAACGAGTTTATTTTTAGACACACTTACCAGCGAGAAATTTGAGAGAAAAGTGACGAAGAAGGTGATTTTCGCATGTGCTATACTAATTTCCAAATTCTGGTTCTTTCTATACATGTTTAAAGGTTGTGGATTGGGATGGCTGTGGGTAGGTTATATTAATGAATGGGCTTTACAACATATCTTGAAGATAACAGTCCTTTTGTTTTCTTCTACTTTATGTTGGTTGTGTGAATGTAAATTCATTGGCATGTTCATAAGATCTTCAGAAATTGCAGTTTTTAAGAAAAAATTCTAAGTTCACATTGTCTAAACCATATACCTAATTCTGTGTTTACCGATAATTATCTTTAGCAATGTTCCATTTCGTCTTCTTGCTGGAAGCTTCCTATACAATTCCATCTTGGAAGATGAATAATGCGACAGCTATAAAGCAAGAAATCCCCCTGCTAAATCACTTCCTTTACTTTATGGGTGGAGATTTCTCTTTGAAGACAGGCCACTGAAGCTTCTTGGTTAGTTGCACAAGCCAATTGGGGCCGCATGGGTATGCTTGAGTTAGATGGCATACTAGGTTTAAAAATATATACCTACTTATAGTTTAATAAATTTTAGAAAAACTAGCCCTTTAATCTTTGAAATTAAAAAAAAACTCCTTTTAATTTTCAATTTTCTAAAAAAAATCCTTCTTTTAAATTTCAATTAAAAAATAACGAAGAAATATATACGATATGAACATCAGTAACAATCTAACTCAATTTTTAAATTCAATTTGAACCAATTAAATTTGACTTAAATTAATAATTTAAAATAGTTATAATAAATTATTATTTTGAGTTGGATTTAATTAATTTAATTTAAGTTTAAGAATTAAGTTAAATCGTCATAAGCAACATTTGATTAATACAAATATGATATTTATATCATATATATTTTGTTGTTATTTTTTAACTAACATTTAAGAGATTTTTTTCTAAAAACTGAGATTTAAAAAGAAAATTTTCAAATTTTTAAAGTTAAAAAATTTTAAATTACAAAAGAGGTTTTTAGATCTTTTCCTATATATCAAAATAGCAACTGAATGAAACGATTGGTGTTAGAAAACACTAATGATGTGATAGGAATAAGTGGCTACACGTTTGATATGGAGAAAACGGTGGGCTTGTTCTCTGTATCAACTGTTTTTGATGGTTTTGCTTTGCATGTGAAAGGATGATCCCGTTCATTAGTCATCAACACACTAGTAGAATTGACTATGAACCCAGTCTGAATCTTATCTCTTAATGCTTGAGTTCAAACTTGACAAAAGGTTTCAAATTCCAACCTGATTAAGATTAAATATCTCTGTTCGATTTCAATAAATGTATCTGATCTGTTGATTTCAAGTTGTGTAAACCTAATCGAACTTATAAAAGTTGATCATATGAGTGTCAGGTGGGGTATTGGAGTCCGAACCGAGTCTACAAGTTGGGGGAGACCTGTAAGTTTCTAGCAAAGTCATCCGCGTTAAAAGTTAGACTGCTTTGCTTCGAAGGCTATCTTTCCTTGAGCAATATTAAACCCAGTTCAAAAGTATTGAAGGCTCAATCTAACCACTAAAACAACTAACGTATAACTAACTAAAATATTTTGGGCCATAGATTTAAAATTTTGAAGATTAAAACTCACAAGCCACTTGATTCGTTACCCGTTAGTTAAGTTAGGCAGTTTTTGACCGTTGTCCGTTATTCTCAACAACGATGTTTGAACTGGACCGCGTTTGCTCACTTTCTTCTTACCTTCCTCTTGGATTTGTGTAAAATGCTTCCTATCATTATCTCTTAAATTATGGTCCTTCACCCGTTTTCAACACTCAATTTCTCCGATTTGAAGTTTCAACCTGAGTTTCTGCGTTAAAACAGGTTGATAAAGAATCTGGAAAGCAGAAACCCAGGTTCACTTCAAAGGTCAACTTCACAAAAAACACGGGCTCATCACTAGTATATATGCCTAGAGATTGCTCACAGGCTAGAACATATCAACCTTGAAGTCTCGAAAAAACAGCAGTGCCCAGTACTTGTTACACTCTTGCTGTCACCTAGAACATTAAGCACATACTTGTGTTGAGATAAAGACTGAATCTTTGGAGTTGTGAGAGGATGAAAGTAGGAGAATTAGACGTCGTGTTCAAACACCTTGACGAGAACGGTGATGGGAAAGTTTCGCCGGTGGAGTTAAGCCGCCGTATAGGGTTGTTTGGGGGGAGGGAGTTGTATATTAAAGAGGCGGAGATGGTGGTTGGTTTGTGGGACTCCGATGGAGATGGTTTCTTGGGGCCAGAGGACGTTGCTGGTCTTATGGAGGCTGAAGGAGAAGAAGAGAAGTTGAGAGATCTAAGAGAGGCTTTTGGGATGTATGATACCGAGAATTCTGGTTTCATCACTCCCAAGAACTTGAAGAGGATGCTCAGTAAACTTGGTGACTCCAAATCGATTCGTGAGTGTAAAGTTATGATAAATCGGTTTGATCTGAACGGTGATGGTGTTCTTAGCTTTGAAGAATTCAGAATCATGATGCAGTAACTGGGATTTCTCATTCTTTTTGTTCTTATCAATTTATCGAGTACAATTAATTATTAAATTGAATTTTTCATGGACCTTATTGTTTGAATTTCCAACAAAATGTGCCATAATTAATTGTTAAACTTATGTTTTAGTTGTAACTTTTGAATTAATCAAATTAGGTATCTAATTATATATGTTTTAGATCTAACAAAAAGTTTTAGGATATGATATGGTGGATATAGGATTAAGTATTCGAAAACCGTCTCTATCATATAGGATAGGAGTAAGTTGCGTATTATTATATTTTTCCAAATTTCGTATTTCAATGAGACTCTTGTTCGTTGTTGTCGTAGGATAAAATTTAAAACATTTAAAATTAAGAATTAATTTGGAGTGCTCATCAAATAAAATTTTCTTCTACAAATATGAAAATATAATTCATATGCTTAATAATTTTTATTTTAAAATTTATTATCTACGTTACACATAAAATAAAACTCTATAACAATCTTAGAGTTTGCAATTTTTATAGAAATAAAACTGATATTTTATAAAAGATAAAATCGGTATTTTAATCAAATTTCATCTTATTGGACAGGGGGTTTACTTTATTGCCCGCAAAAGAAATATACCAAAAGCATTAATACATATTATATTGGGAACCAAGTCACTTGCCGCCTTGTTGCTTTCGTAGTGCCACGTGGAAAAAGAAAAATTGTAGTAGTTAATTTTATAAAATAATTTTTTTAGGGTAAAAAATACAAACTTCTTTTTCAGTTTAAGAAATCTTTAAAAACTCCTTGAACTTTAATATTGAAAAAATCTTTTTAGATTTTAATTTTTCAAAAGAAACTCTTTTTTTAATTTCAGCTAAAAAATGATAAAATACAAATATTATTAATATCAAACATGAACTAATTAAATATTATTTACACGATAATTCTACTCAACTTTTAAATTTGAACCGAACTAATTAAATTAGACTCAATTTAATAAATTATTATAATTATCGTAATTTATTAATTTAAATCAAATTTAATTAGTTTTACAAACAATGATTAGATTGATGATAAAATAGAATACTTGGTCACAAATAGTGATTCGATTCATAATAAAGAAAGACAATTCTTAGTTAAGTCTAGTTTAAGAGTTGAATTATGATATCATACTAATAATAATTGATTAATTTACGTTTGATATTCATATTACATGTATTTTGTAGTTATTTTTAATCGAAATTTAAGAGAAGCGGTTTTTTTATATAATTGAAAATTAAAGGATTTTTTAATATTTTAAAGATTAAGGAAATTTTAAAGATTTTTTAAATTATTTATTTATTTAATTAAAATAAATAGTAAAATGTTCAATCGCTTGTGCTGCCAACCGACTCAGAGACTCATCAAATCTTCTATTCCACTTGTTCTATTATATTAAATTTCATCCATATATTTATATAAGATCCAGATAAATATGTTGATAAAATTTAATAAAACATGATAAGAACGCTATAATTAGTATAAAAGATCTTATCCTCTAAAAAAGGGCAGAGATAAATTTGTGATGTCCTTGCATGTAAAAGAGGATTTCGTCCCCTCATAGTGGGCAGGGAAATGGCAAAATGGAGGACCTTGATATAGGGATGAGACTCTATATATCCATTACCTTGTACTAATTATGTTTTATATGATCTCATCTATATATTTATCTAAGCTTTATATAAGTCTCAATGAAATCATGTAGAATAAAATTGATACAAGATTTTAGGTATAAAAGATCTGACGCCCTTGATATGAAAGGCTTGGGTTTTTTGCCAACGCTTCGCTTGCAACGTTCTTCCTGTCAATTTTTCAAAAATAAACATAAACGTTGCTTCTTGTCTGGTCCGGTCAATTGTTTGTCGGGAATGGGGTCCACTGAATTGGAACCTAATAAAGTATATAAATGGATGGGGTTGACTATTTGACTATTTGACTGTTGACTACGATTAATTACATCATACTAAATTTTTTTCAATGTATTATTAAATTAAATTAAGATTAATTGATATATAATTTATTTAAAATTTTATATAATCTCAGTATTTTTAATTTTTAAAAATTTTACTATGTAAAAAACACATTTTAAAAGTTACTTTTTTAATTTTTGTTTTAAATTACAATAATGCATTTCAAAATGATAACTTTAATATCATAGGTCTAATTATTTAATTAAATATTTTACTATTTAATTTCATAAAAATATCTCCTATTAAAGATGCAATGAACTAGGATAGGCCCGAGCCTAACCAAGTTTGGATAAATTAACGTTGTTTTTCTCAAAACAATATTGTTTTATATAAAAAATTATGATTTCGGACGAGACAAGGTAGGCAACCCGAACTCAAATTCAAAATTAAAAAAATAAAACTCAATTAACTCAAATTGAATTTGTTAACTTTGAATTGGACCAAATCATTGTTGCCGTTACTACCCACTACTTATAATTTAAAGTGAATTATAAATATCAATGAAATCAATTCAAAATATTTATTTTACTATTATAATTCAAATCAGTGCTAAAATATCCATATATCACGTATTAGTTTACAAATAGAATTTTTAAGATTAAATTTAAACTATAGAAACTTTTAAAATGGTCAAATTATAGGAGACGAACTATATTTAGTAATCTAGGTGTTGCCAAGAAAAGCAACTATACTTTTAATCTTTTAGATGTATGAAGTTAATATTTTTAAATATTTATGCTTTTACTCATATAAATAATTATCATTGTAGAGCTTTTTCACTTATTTTCTTATTTTTCAAAATTTTAAATTATTTTCTAACTCCAATAAAACTAATAAATATCATTATTTGAATACCCACGTATTAAATTGTTATATGTATGAAATAATTTAAATATTTTGTACTTTGAATACATTATTTAACTGATAGATTGAATTCGATTAGCATATATTTCATTATTGGGATAAGATTATAAGGTACTTAAGTTCATTAAATTCCATAAGATTCATGTTAAATAATACGTGTAATATCAAATTAATGCTTGGCTATTAATCATTGCAATTTGGGAAAACCATTGCAATTGTCTTTTCTCCGTGGAGTGGTTAATTATAACTATTTTTTATAACTTATGAAAAATCATAGGGGTAGGTGTTTCGCAAATTGTTCGATTTTATGCAATTGTCTCTAGCACAAATAAAACAAAAAATATCAAATGACACCAAAAATTTGATAACGCAGTTCGGCACTCCCTGTCTACGTTTGCGGGGCTCTCACCTAAATTAATTCTTTCACTAAAGTATAATAGATTTACGCAAGGCTTTACTGAGCTGACACCACCCAACCTTTGACACTATCTCTCAACCTCACTTCCCGTGAAATAATTTCACACCTAATAATACAGCCTCCTCGTACTAACCTCAACGGAGGATTTTCTCAATCAATCTTTTAACGAAAGAACAATAAACGAATAACTCAAGTGATCAATCAACTAAGAACAAAACAATATACTTGAGATAAAAGAGAAGAACAACTTTCCGAAAGGTTAAGCTCTACTAAAATAAATCTGGAAGTCGTCGCAACAATAATGGGTTGATTCACATAAACACCAACACGAAGCCACAGACCATATGCAGCCAACCAAACACGATTCAACAAAATAATCATGCATAGACTCAAGAAAAACAAGTCTGGAAAATAACAAGCTAATGCCCACTGCTTCGCTTCTTATCTAATGCCCACTGCTTCGTTTCTTGTCCAACTTCGCATAAGCTGCTTCTCTAGGTTGACATGATCATGATGTGGGCAAGAAGAACTCATTTATTGCTTCATTGAATTTTGTGTAAGAAATTATGTCAATTGTCTTTCACTTTTCCAAAGAAGATTTTCTATCTAACATAAATATTCACCTTCATAAGCTTTCCATTTATGTCATAACGTGAGTGCCTTCCATGATACTCACACACACACATGGAGCACCATTCAACTAACTCCTCACTGCACACTTAATAATACACCCACTGTACCACTGCACCACTGCACCATAATTCCCCGTCACTGTAGCTTCCAATTAGACGTGCATACAGTCGCAGTGTTTTTTTTTAATCAACAATTAATGCACACCACCATCATTTTTTTCCTTTAGGCAACTAAGATTTTTCTTCATTTGTTGATCAAAGATGTGCACAATCCACACAAGCAAATAGAGTCCCACTTTACTGTTGATTTCAAGACTCCCAAATTTTTGACTCCCATTCAAGACGCACATCTTTTATGTATAGAATCATACATGATATTCACCAGCACATCTTGCCAAGATACACATCAATTAGAGATAGAACTCTATCACAACTAGAAGATTATCTCCAGTAGCTTTTTGAATCCAACTCATTATCCAGTTAATATCTTATATGTCCAATTAATAAATAAGATGCCAAAACTAAATAAAATATATATAACATATATCCAAACAACTTATATTTTATTAATTAAAAAAACTATGTTATTATAATCAATGATTACAAAGTTCAACTAATTTGGGTGGTTCAACCATAAAAATCTTGAATTGTCTAATTTTTTGGTTTATTTTTTCACTTTTCAGTTTGATTTACGATTCAGTTTTTTACTTTTCGATTTGATTTACTTTAATCGGTCATTTATTAGTAAATTAATAAGTTCTTATACACAAAAATAAATTGATTAATTTTTATTTAATAATATTATTTTTAGTTAAATTTTTAATTTTTTATAGACAAAGACAATGTTTCAAAATTTTTAATTTTATTTATCTTTTTGCCAATTTTGTAATGGTTTAATTAAAATTTTTAAGTCCTAACCTTCTTATCCAACATATTTAATTGTTTTTAAAATTATAATTGACATACAAACATAAATTAAAATTTCATATAGAAAGAGGACTCACGTCTCCAAAGTCATCGTTATTAAACAAATGTGGTACATGGCAACTCACTCAGTATGGTCAGAGTATAGAAGTCACAATCAGCCCTTAGTCCTCAGTCCTCGCTCCCGAAGGTATGTTGATTAGCCATAAGATCTCCATCGAGACCAGAGATCCGCAATTAGGGTTAGGGAAACTTGCTAATGTTTAGCGATCAGAATCGTCCAATCTTCTGTTGTTGACAAGAATCGCATTTGGCGATGGTACTTGGGTAAGGATTCTACACTGGTATGAGTTTGAATTTGTGGTTTGCTTCCGATCGCAACAAGAGATCGAGAGAAGCTTTTCTCCGTTTGATACACTCCCTTTTGGCACACTCTTTGTTTTGATATTGTTGTTCCGTACAAGCTATATGTTGTGAAATTGGGGTTAATTTTCACCGAAAATATCGAACTCACCTCGAGCACTATTGCCTAAGTAAATAGAGTGTGAACAATTGTATTGAAAAATCACACAAGATAAATTTTTAGGAAAGACTTGAAGGGTTACAAACGGTCTCACTTAAACCCAACCTCTTAAATAGAAATTTCTTAGACATATAATTTAATAGCACAATAATTCACTACAACTATACTTGACAATAGCTATTAAATAGATAAATAAAGAATGTCAATTCATGACTGTACAAAGCAACTGTAACTTCACTAAGAGACACATCAACCTTCCCATGAAATAGACTAGTTTCAAGAAACTCAAATTCCTCAAGAAGAGATCCCAACAACATCAAAACCAGATCTTCATCTTCAAATGTCACATCCAAATTTATTGAATCAGTAACTAACTGATTAAAATTGGTGATGTGATTATTTATAGTGGTACCGGGAACATAAGAGAAACGAAACAGTTTATTCTTCATATGGAGCTTATTCTGACTGTTTTTTTTAGGAATTTTTCCTCCAACGTGTTCCACAATTTAGATGCAGAAGTTGTTGATTTATGCCCTATAGCCAATTGGTTTGGTTATAGTTTAATGAGAATTATTTAAATGCGTTATTTATCTTGTACATATTTATATGTATATGATAAAGTCCATAAGATAATTGTACATTGCAAATGAAATTATAATTATGAGATTCATATTGCGTTTATGTATTATTTCTAAATTGTTCCTAGTCATCGTTCTATTAAGATTAAACATTAATATAACGTAAAAAGATTAGCACATGTTGTTTTTCGTTATAAAGGAAGTAGTTGATCTCATAGGCTAAAGTATAGAAATACTTAAACAAATGTGTAAGTGCTTGTTAGAGAACAAGTTCACTGAATAGATCCAATAAGAGAAATCCATTTGGAACATTGCTTATATGTCTATGGAATTCTCATTATGATGATTGTATAATTGATCATTTGACATGAAGTCACCAAAATTATCTTGTATGAGGACTGTTATGTTTTGATACTGCTTATAGTTTATTTAACCATAGGTAGTTTAATTGGTAATCATTGGATGTAGTATGAACTATATGGAGGTAGTTGAGTGATCAAAATAGGATTCATCACCTTAAAGTAGTTGGGGAGAATGTTTCGTTGTTCTCAATTAGTATTGATTCAAGAAATCCTTGGCCAAGGTGAAATGACACTTTGTAAATATTTTACAAATGTCATTAATTGAATAGATAGCTAATGGCGGAGAACTAATATGATTAGGCTCAAAATAGAGTAGACATTAATTCCATGTTCTATGTCTAATCGGAATATTGTATGATGAAAGGATTGAATTATACTAAAAAACATGCACGAAAATGTTACTCAAAACTACTTTGACATTCCTAAATATTTGGATGATCATGATACGTTGTTAGAGGTCAATCTTGATCTATGATTATAAATTATTTAATTGAAGAATTAAAGATAAATTAAAAGGAGTTTTAATTTATCTAATTCTAGTTATAAATTAGAATTAGAATTAGAATTTATAATCATTGCCAACATGTTTGGGAACCTAATGGGTCTTACATATAATAGAATGAGTTAGAAGAGAGCAAAGTTAATTTAATCAAGTTGGACTTGATTGCAAAGTTTGAGAAACTTTATGATTAAATATAAGATATTTAATAAATAAGGATCAATATGAGATATTGGATTTTATTTATACATAGAATTACAAATAATTCTAATTAAAGTTTAATTGAAATTAGAATTTAATTTCAATTAAATTACTAAAACGTCCAAAACCTAATATAAATAGGCTTAAGCTCTATGAAGCTAACACTTATTGCTTAACCCTCTCTGTAAGAGTTACAGAGTTCTCTAAACCTGTTCTGTGGATACCGTTAGAGGTCAGACACTTGTGCAGCTATGGTAGTTGAGACGGATCGGTTTTGGAAGCGGTTCGAAGGATATAACAAGATAAAGATGAAGTTTCGAGAATAAGGTGCGAATTACGTTGCCACTTTATTATGATTTGTGTTAATCATTTTATAGAATTAAAGAGATCTTGATTTTCGATAAATCAAATGTTATGAAAAAGTTTCAAAAATATTCTGCTGTGGTCGAGATCAGATTCTGACCCGATCTCCCAACAAAAGTTTCTTTCTAGAAAACATACTTTTACTCACTGGAAAGACACGTTGAATTGTACCACATGTCAAACGATTTATTGTCTTCCAATCTTTCTCCTTAATATCATCTGGTTTCTTTTCTTCAATAGCAATGTCACGACTTTTTTGAAAAAGAGTATATTGAACCTCACTTTGTCATATGTCGAAATGACCCGTGCCATTAAAAGTCTTTGCGCGCAAATCTTGCATTTGTCACAGCAGTCCTTGCTAGAATAGACGAGGAAGAAGCTGTTGGTGCGGTCGTATCTTTAATTTCTGTCATCTCTGCTACAATTTCTATTTAATAGCTATTAATGCGGAATGTCAATAGCCCAAGGAAATTTCTTTTCTGATTTGGAAGATCAGACCATGCTGCAACCACATAGCATATTAAGAAAAAATCTTAGTTTTGATACCAATTGTTGTAAAACTCGGGTTAATTTCTACCAATAATATCAAATTCATCAGCGTTATTGCCTAAGTGAATAAAGTGTGAACGATTGTATTGAAAAATCACACCAGGTAAATTCTCAGGAAAGACTGGAGGGGTCACAAACGGTCCTACTTAAAATCTAACCTCCTAGATAGAATTTTCCTAGACATGTAATTTACAATAATTCACTACAACTATACCGATAAAAGCTATTAAACAGAAAAATAAAGAACACTAAAATTTAACGAGGTTTGACTAATTATGCCTACTTCTAGAACACTATTAAATTAATATTTCACTATTTTCAGGAAATAATACAAGTATTACGAAAGGAGAAGAAGAATTTTTGTCTTTAAGGAAAGATAAAAAATTTTGAGATGATAAAAAGCTAAAAGGAGGAGGGTTGTTTTATAAGTAAATAAACCTCTTATAAAACAACCCTGCACAAATCTATAATTTCTCAATATGAGATTTGCAATCGTGGGATGAGTCACAATTGTTGACATTTTAACACTATACGAGGTCATGTTTCCACTGTTATCTATTTGATCAACTGATCTTTTGGAGAAGTTATGTATGCGCAGTGGCAATGCCAACGAATGAATGTGAAATTCGTTTTTTCGGTTTGGTTCGGTCTTTCGGTGTTCAGTGAGTTTGGGTTCTCTAGTTGTCTAGAACAAGCGCCATTGGTATCTTTATAACGTGCTTCCTGGATTATTTTATTAGATTTTGGGTATAAGCCGGCATTTAAGTCATCTTGATTCCGATTTTCATGTTGTAGAACAATCGGAGTGTGGAACCTACCGTCTCTGATTTAATTCGATTAAGCGTTCGATGAACTAAACTGGATCACTATCACCTCGTTTCCTTTTGTTCTTAACCATTTATACTGTTTCGCTTCTTTTGATAACCATTGGAGTTCTACAAGCCCGTATAAGCTTTGCTCCTGATAGATCACTATTGGTTAAGGCAAGTCGATGAGAGTTGGCCTTTTCGGCCCAATCTTCACGTAGCTCTGACTTTTTATGGCAAAAATTATAATTATTCAACAAAGTTATTGAGAGAAATAAAAATTGTTATGTTTTAATATTACTTATGATTTATTTTAATCAATATAATTTCACGGTATTTATTCAACATAATATAAACTATATGGAAATAATTGAGTCATCACCAAAAGTAATTAGGAAGAATAAAATAGTTTTCAAATGTAATCAATTAAATCAATTACTAATGATGGAGAACTGATATGATTAAAAAAAAATAGAATATACATTAATTTCTTGCTCTAAACTTGATTAGAACATTGCATGATAAAAGAATTGAGTTATACGAAAAATTATGCATAAAAAGTTTAATAAAAACCAGTTTGATATTTTTAAATATTTAAGTAATCATGATGCAGTACTAGACGTTAATCTTAATTTATAGATATAAATTATTTAATCAAAGAATTAAAGATAAATTAAAGAAATTTAACTAATCTAATCCTAAATATATTTTAAAAGTATAATTTATATATATTGCCAATATATTTGAGCATACAACGATTTA
>JAOQML010000007.1:25725952-25735958 GCA_027568935.1 Erythroxylum urbanii
ACTAAATATATAATCCTAATTAATTTGAGATGCTGTGGCTAGTCTCAATTAATTAAAATTATATGATCACTAACATTTTGCATCAAGTAATAAATAATGCAAATAAGCTCATAATAATGCACAATTTATATAACTTAAGTTTTGCATATATAATAATCACAAATTTATATATACAAAATAATGCACAAATTATTTCAAGTGCTTTGCATGTATAATCATCATAAATTTATACATACAAAAATATTGCACAAATTATTTCAAGTATTTTGCATGTATAATAATCATAAATTTATACATACAAAATTAATGTACAAAATATTTCATTTAATTTACATGTAATTTGTGCAAACAAGAAATAATTACAAAATGCATATCATAATGTTTAAAACGAAAATAAACATACATAATTAAAAATTAATATTGTTCACAAAATATTAATTTTTAATACCCAAAATGAATTTATCATTAAAATCATAACATAATAGGTTAGGTCCTAATTAACCCAATTAATTATTAATATTAACATAATTAATATTAATAAAATTTAAAAAAACAAAAAAAGAAGGATCGCAGAGTTGTCTTCAACCTCCAGCCGGGTAGGGGTGACTCAGCTGGAACCAGTCGGAGCCCCGACTGGAAAAAGAAGGAGAAGACTGCAAATCACACATGGATGCCGCCAGTAGGATGAGGACGACCCAGAGACGCGCACCAGATATCTAGAAACCGACCATGCAACAGTCGAAAAATCGCAAAATACCAACGTCGAAAAATCACGCACGTTCGTCGTCATCCCTCTTCTTCCACTTTCCAATCACGGCTTGGAGCTCCATGGAGTACCCAAAAGATGACTCTCCCGTCCATAACACGTCAAAAATGCATCGAAAAAATTCAACACTCTCAACTCATAATTTTCGACAGAAAAATCGCAAAACAGAGTAAAACAGAGGGAATTGTTTTCGGTGATTTCTAGGGCAAGACAGAGGCAGTAGCAAGGCTCTGATACCAAATGTAAACCAAGCCATAATAAACCAGCACCTCAAGCATGCATTTTATACATGACAAAATTCACGTAAAACACATGCATAATCAACGGAAGCATAAACACTAAATACCTCCAGCCATTACCTTTCTACTGAAGATTTGCAAAAAACCTTGGAGAAGTTTGGAGATTCTATCCTCTTCTTGAGCTCAACCGATGGTGTGGTGTTCTGAAATGCTTAGTGAGGATAGGGACCGAAACTTAGTGATTATATCAACTCTCTCTGGCCATCACAGAGACAAATCATGACAGGTTGAGTGGGCGACAGAAGTATGTGGAGTGGTTGCAGGTAATGCGTAGATGGACCATCAAAGGTGAGTTTGTCGTGGACCATCACGTAGACCATCACAGGTGAATTTATCGGGTCGTTAATATAAAACTCATACATTTCAAATTTGGATGAAGTGCGGCAATCTATCTCTCTATATATGTGAGCAAATCCCAACCAGTTCTTGACTTTGGTAGCAAATGTGTTGGGACTAGCTTTAGATAAAACTAGAGGATGTATGCCTAAACAATTCAATCTTTTCCACGTTTTTGGAGCTGTCGTTGTCGTTGAACTGTATAACGGTGAGAGAGTACAACACCGGTGCACAGGACTTAATAGCGGCTTTGGCCACGAGTGAAGCTCCATTCCCTCTATTCTGTAAGCAATAAAATCGGATCTGTACAAAGACAAAAACTTCGATGAATATAAATTCAGGGTATTGATTAGTTTCCAATAAAATTACTGGGAATTAAAAAGAAAACATTGGACTGACCATGCCCAGAGTGAAACAAGCTTCTGTGTCGCTGGCGGCTAAACTTTGTTTAAAAACCGGTGAGCAGATTCCAACCAGTTCTTGACTTTGATAGCAGATGTGTTGGGACTAGCTTTGGATAGAACTACAGGATGCATGCCTAAACGATTCATTCTTGTGCATCTGTTAACTAAAAATACTTGAAAGTCAAATCCATGCATATAAGTTTACATACATGTATAAGAGTGATTGTACATACGCTAAGAAGACTTAATAATTAAGCGGTAGGTCCCACACTTAATAATAAAATAAAAAATTTTGTTTATTTAATTAAAATTTACGTCCCACTTTGCACATGGCATAAGGCTTATAAAAGTAATAAAAATTATTTTACAAGTGTCAAGTCAGCATAGGAGCCCTTAAAAATTAGTACAATTTTTTTTTTACAAGTGCTAGGTTTGCACTCACCTAATAATTAACAGAAGAATTTGAATTTTCTATTAGGACAGGGTCAAAATTTAACATTTTCTAAATAGTAGGGTTATAATTGTTTACTCTAGAATGCTAGGATTATAATTGTCAATTGGTAAAAAACTTAGGGTAAAAAATGACCCTTTTGCCTTTTAAAATTGATTAATTATTGTGTTATGTGCAAATTAATGATATTAAAAAAGGTAAGAATTGTCCCCTAATGTTTCCTAAAAATTTTTGAGTTAGTCTCTACCATTATCTACATTAGCATATTACATCTTAATATTTTCAAAACGATACTAGTAACACCTTAAATTCTAATAGAATTAAGTTTTTAAAAGTTTCTAGTATATGGGTCATCAATTTATCCTAATTGATGTCACAAATAGATAATTTAGACCTACCAAATGCTAATGCGATCTTAAAAATAATTTCTTTAAATACGGACTAAATGTGTGATTGTCACTTTAACACTTTACAGAAGATCCAAATAAATCCCTATCGTTATCTTTGTTACCACTTTTGTACCCTATTTAGGATGCAATTAGTATTATTTTAGTAACACTATGGTCTAAAGTGGTACAAAATATAATGGTAAGGTTTTACTTAAACCTTTTTAAAAACTTTGAAATGAAAATCATACGTTAGGCCAAAGTTAAATGCTTAAACATTATAGGTATAAAACGTAATACAACTCTCCACTAACTCACAATTAACTATAAAAAATAGTTCCAATTTTAATAATAAACTAATATTTAGACAAGTAACATATAAAATAAAATATGTGGAGGATATCTTACAATATATAGACTGAAAAATAATATATTTGTTTACCGGTGGAAGATATTGGTCAACTAATGTATGTTGTTGATTGAACAAAGGTAGTAACCAATGTTTTCACTAACTCACTAGAACAAAAATATTTGAGGGATCAAATGACATTGGTCGAGTAGTGAGTGATATTGGTCAACTATTGAGGGTGTCTGGTTAGTTTGTATATACGACCAATCTCTCTCCAAACTTTTGAGAAAGAAAAAAATCTTAAGGTCAGGAATATTGGTCGACCACTAGAAGATACTAGTCGATCGGTGTGACTAGTTAAGCGACCAAACATGTGACTAAATAAGGAACAAACTCTAATAAGTGAACCAACTTCATTAGTTTGAGGATATTGGTTAACCAACCTGGAGTATTAATCAACTACCAAGTCTTAGAATCTTACATCACAAATTTTAAAGTTCAAACTAAAATGAAATAACATAGTAGAAATACAAATAAACTTAATAATAATTAAAAAACTCATTTAACCAAGGGAATTTCCATCACTTATCCCTAAATATCTTCTAATTGAAAGGAACTATCCTTATTTGTAGGTTTAGTAAAAATGTTAGTCAATTAATGTTATGTATCCACAAATTCTAACGCAATGTCTCCGTTACGCATATGATATCTAATGAAATGATATTTAATTTCTATGTGCTTAGTTTTAGAATGTTGAATAGGATTCTTTGTGAGACAAATAACATTAGTATCATTATACTTGATCGATATCTTAGTAATATCTAATCTATAATCTCTAAATTGTTGTTTAAGCGAAAGGATTTGAGCACATCAATTGATGGCTGGCATGTATTCAACTTACAACTATTGATAAAGCAACTGAATTTTATTTCTTACTAAACCAAAAAACTATTGCCTTTCTTAGGAATTGCTAGTATCAAATGTGCTCTTTCTATCTAAAATATGTATATCAATATCAATATTTGAATAACCAATTAAGTCAAACAACATATTCTTAGGGACTAAAGTCCTAATGAAATAGTTCCATATAACTATCTAAGGATATGCTTAAGGACTAATAAATGTGATTCTTTAGGGCTTGATTAAAATCTAGCACATTGGCAAACACTTGACAAGATATAAGAACTACTTGTGGTTAGATAAAATAAGATACTAATCATATCTCGATAGAGCTTTACATCTACTGACTTACCCATTTCATCTTCGTTTAATTTTGTTATAATGCTCATAGGTGTCCTTAATGGTTTGGTTTGATTTATTCCAAAGTGTCTGAGTTGTTTTTTTAGTGTATTTTGCTTGATTGATTAAGATTCCTTCCTTCATTTTCTTGATTTGGAGTCTAAGAAAGAAGTAAGTACTTCCATTATGGTCATCTCGAACTCACTACTCATGCACTTAGAAAATTCTTTACACATACTCTCACCAACAAAACTAAAAATAATATCATCAACATAAATTTGAACAATTAGGATATTATGCCTATGTGTTTTAATAAGAAGTGTAGTGTCAGAGAATCTATTTTCAATAATAAATGAATTAGCCTATGATACTAAACTCTATGGGCTTATTTTAGATAATATAAAGCTTTGAAAAAATTGAAAATATGGTTAGATTCATCATGTTTTCCAAACTAGAAGGTTAATTAATATAAACTCCTTCTTGATTTGAAACATTTAAGAAAGTACTTTTAACATCCATTTTAAACAATTTGAAATTCATGCATGATGCAAATGTAAGCAAAAGCCTAATGGCTTCTATCTTAGCCACTGGAACAAAATTTTCTTAGAAGTTTATGCCCTCTTCTTAATTGTAACCTTTTGCTATCAATTTAGCTTTATTCTCACAATATTACCCTATTCATATAATTTAATCTTAAAGACCCACTTAGTACCTATGATTTGGTGATCGTTAGGTCTAGGTACTAAAGTCCACACTTTATTCCTCTTAAATTATGTCCACACTTTATTCCTATTAAATTAATTCAACTCCTTTTTCATATTATGAACTCAAATTTCATCATTAAAGGCATCTTCTATTGTCTTAGGTTCAACTTAAAAGAAGAAATCTAGATAAGATCTAGTGATTACCCCTAATTGAACATCACTAAAATTTGATTTTGTAGGATGTCTCTTTTTAAATTTCCCATCTTTTGGGAATTTATCATCCTTTATTTCCCTCACTTGGTTTAATAATGTGTTTATGATTAATATATTGGTGAACAATATTTAATAATGTGTTTATGAGTGATATATTGGTGATCAATCTTGTTTCATTTAAGGGCTAATATCTTTAGTTATTCAGATATACCTATATCATTATCTTCAAGATCTGACTTGGAGATAAAGGGGTTAGATTGATCAAAAACAACATGCATTGATTCTTCAACAGTAAGTTTCTTTCTATTAAATACCTTATACGTTTTGCTAGTTAAGGAATAGCTAAGATACATTCCCTCATCCACTTTAGAATCAAACTTTGCCAAGTTGTCTTTAGCGTTTAAGACATATCATTTAAACTAGAAACTTTAAAGTAATTTATTTTTGGCTTTTTCCTACATCAAATTTCATATAGGGTTTTATGTAAGGTTGGTCTTATGTAGACTCTGTTTGAGATGTCATACGTTGTGGTGATTGCCTCCATTAAAAAATAATTAGGAAGATCATATTCATTGATCATAGTCTTAGTCATTTCTTGTAAGGTCCTATTTTTACTTTCAACAACTCCATTGTGTTAAAGAGTTCTTAATAAAGAAAAATTAAGAAAGATATCGTTATCCTCACAAAAGGTTTTAAACCTTTAATTTTCATATTCCTTACCATGGTCACTCCTAATAAAATCAATATAAAGTTCCTTTTCATTTTTGTACCTTGTGAAAATTTTGGCAAACACACCAAAGATTCATCTTTGTTTGATAAGAATGAGACCCAAGTAAATCTACTAAAATCATCAACTATGAAAAAAGCATAAATTTTACCCTAAAGTAGCAATCTTAGTTGATCCAGAAAAATCTATAAGAAGTAATTGTAAAAGTCTAGTGAAAGTTATTGACTTTTTGCTTTTGAATGAGCTTTTAGTTTGTTTTCCAATTTGATGACCTCCACAAGTCTTGTCTTTTTCAAATTTAAACTTTGAGATCCCATTTACAATTTGTTTAGTGTTAAGGTTGAAGATAAGGTCTATGCTTACTTGTCTAAGTCTCCTATTCCAAATCAATGGATCTTAATTAATAATCAAACACTTCATATCTTAGTTAAAGAAATCATAAAGATCAATTATACATATGTTTCCTTCTCTTTTTCCCAAAAATTTAATGCTATTGTCAATTACTTTAGGTGCAATTCATGATCTCCCTTTAAAGTATATTTTGTAGCCTTTGTCGCATAGTTAGCTCACACTTAAAAGGTTATACTTCAATCCATCAACTAAAAGTACATTATCAATAATATTGGGATCTTCCATACCAATTCTGTTGAAGCTAATTATCTTACCCTTTGTATTATCTCAAAATATAACCAATCCTCCATCTTTGTCTCTAATATTTAAGAATTAGGATGCATCGTCGATCATATTCCTTGGGCACCCACTATCCATATACCATTTATTCCTCTTTTTCTTAAAGATCATGCCATCACCTTTTTCAATAAAGGACATGTGAGATATATCTCCTTCTAAATGCTCACTTTTAGAGTCATTTATGTCATCCTAAGTGGAGGTTTTAAGTTCCTTCTTTTTTCATTTGTCCTTTTTCTTTTTCTATCATTTCTTTTATATTTTTCATTTTCTTTAAGAAGGGGACATTGAGACTTCACGTTTATGGGTTTCCCTCATTCAAAGTAAATAATATTATTTAATTTATGTTTTGAATCTATCTTGCCACCTTTCTAGTCCTTTCTTTTTAAGAAGTTCTTTTACAAGAATTTCTTGAATTTTCTAGTCATTAAACAAATATCTTCTTCATCACTTTCATTAAATGATGTTTCTTCCTCTTCACTTGATTCTTCTTTTAAGGCTTTGAATTCTAAATTCTTTCTCTTTGGAAGCATCATTTCCTATTGCTTCTTTTAGAGCCTCCTTTGTATGTAAGAACAGATCCAATAAGCTCCTCTAGTGGTAAAGATGTTAGATCCTTAACTTTTTGTATGGTTGTCACTTTAGCTCCCTATGTTTTCAATAGTGACCTAAGCAAATTCCTCACCGTTTCAACATTAGTATAAGTCTTTCCAAGACCGTTAAGAGCATTGATAATATCAATAAATCTAGTGTACATGCTAGAAATTCTTTCATTATGTTTCATTTGGAACAATTCATATTGGTGTGCATGTTAACTTTTCTTTTCTTTTATTGATTTGTTCCTTCATAAGTGACTTCTAAAGTATGCCAAATTTCATTAGCTATTTCATATATAGAAATTCTATTTAATTTATTTCCTCCCAATGTACAAAACAAAATGTGGACAACTTTTTTATTCAAGGAGATTAATCTTTTTTCTTAAGGATCCCATTCCTCTTTAAACTTGGGAACTTTTCTATCATCCATAATTTTAGTAGTGATGCATGGAACAATTGAGAAAATTTCCCATAAATTAATATTTTTAGTCGTAAAAAAATTAGTAGTCATTCCATCAAAGAAAGGGGCTCTACTAATGTAAGGTTTAAGGTTTAGTGTTTAGCGTTTTAGGGTTTAGGGTTTACCATCTTGGTTAAAGGATGACGAAGATATTCCTAAGTAATTCATTTTAACCTTAGCTATTGGATTTTGTTTAAGATATTATGTAGCGCCCCGGTACCATGGGATACAGACTAAAACACCCTGAGGATATTCCAGTACATAACCTATGATAATGGTGCGCTACGTTTAATCACAACATTCATTTAACATGGCATCATCATTCTTTATTCTCTTGTAAGACATCATCAAGAAAGTCACAATATTTTAAAACCAAAATTTTCCTCATTTCATTTCATAAATCTGAACGTATTTACATTGTAGCTTTTAAACACCCATATATGTACATTATCATATCCTAATACAAAATATGCTACAGAAAGAGGAAATTACACAAAAGTCTATCTAATCTTTCCAATCCCAGCTGACCAACCTTTGAGCCATTTCTTCTTCTTCCTAAAAGTACAAGACTATATTTCTTGTATCGTCGCTCAGTAGCTAATGTCCTCTCTCTCGGTCCTGAAAAATCAACGTTGCAATTTTGGTGAGTTTTGTGAACTCAATGAGGTAACCATCATTAATGGTTCACTCAATTCATGCAACACATCACACATGTATCATATATTGAAGTAAATCTCATGTTTATAGAGAAATTACTTATAATAGACAAAATACACAAAAGGGGGGTTGAATTGTGTATTCTTTTCGTGAATACAAAATCTTTAATTTTTTCTTGATAAGAACTTCTCTAACTTGTTAAAAGAATATCACTAACGTTATACAAAAATTGTTACGTAGATAAATCGCAAATAACTTCTATATACTTGTTTTAAAAACAAAATAGACTAAGTTGAGAGATAGAAGATAGACACTGCGATTTTATACTGGTTCACCCCAAATGTGGACTACGTCCAGTCCTCAGAATTCTTCTGAGTTTTCACTATACTTCAACAAGTTTATAAGTATTCTTTCTTCCCTTCTAGAGCCTCTTCAGGTCTCTTACACCAAGTATTCTTTCAGCTATCTTAGCCTCTCCAGGCTCTTAGCCTTTTCTTTCTCTCACAAGAAAGATATTGTGAGCTATTGTTACAGTAGGTTTAGCTCTCCAGTATCGCACTACAAAATTTTTCTTTTCAAAGTATACACTTGAACGCTCAAAAGATGTAAGATCAAAAGTTTTCCGAAAAGTTGAAAAGTGGTGAAGTTATTCGATCTTCGACTACGACCAATATTTATAGTCTAAGTCTCCAACTGCTTCTTGATTCTTGATAACTGCTTCTTGAGTCTTGATAACCGCTTCTTGAATCTTAATAACTGCTATTTAGTTGAGTTCTGTAACTAACTCCAACTAACTAACTACTCGACATACTAGCGTATCTTCTGCTTTGTATCGTCTATGTTTTCTTTTTTTGTTGTTTTGTTTCTTTTGTGTTCTCCATTTCTTCTGTGTTTTCCTTTCTTCTATGTTCTCCGCTTCTTCTGCGTTTTGCTTTCTTTTGTATCTTCTGCTTCTTCTGTGTTTTGTTTCTTTGGTGTTTTGCGCTTCTGTGTTTTGTTTCTTTTGTATTTTTACTTCTTCTGTGTTTTGTTTCCTTCTGTGTTTTCACTTCTTCTGTATTTTATTTCTTCTGTGCTTTCCACTTCTTTTGTGCTTTCCTTTCTTTTGTGTTTTTCTTCCTTCTGTGTTTTCACTTCTTCTGTATTTTGTTTCTTCTGTGCTTTCCACTTCTTCCGTGTTTTCCTTTCTTCTGTGTTTCGCTTCCTTTTGTGTTTTTACTTCTTCTGTATTTTTACTTCTTCTGTGCTTTGCACTTCTTCTGTATTTTGCTTCTTCTGTGTTTTGTTTCTTTTACACACTTAACACACTCATCAAACTAGTCCATTTATTTCTAACATTATTATTATTTGATTGTCATCAAAATTAATCATCGTAAAGTCCTCCTGACTTAACAATCTTCCCCTTTTTGATGATAACAAATAATAATAATTTAGAAAGATAAAAGTGAATGAACTAATATTATTCATATAATGAATAAGAAGACATTAAGCAATATACACATATGTTATCTTCTTTTCTTGTATTTGTTCTTCTCTTCTTTCTTCTGCCTTGACTTTCTTCTGCCTTTCTTCAGCTTCTGCTTCTGTTTCTGCTTTTGTTTTTCTCTTCTCCCCTTATTCTTTTCTTCTTGCTTCTTCCTTTTCTTTCTTTACCTTTCTTTTCTTCTTTCTTCTTCCTTTTACTTTTCTCCCCCTTTCTTCTGTTCTTCTCCCCCTATTTGTTATTAATCAA
>JAOQML010000007.1:25750983-25765606 GCA_027568935.1 Erythroxylum urbanii
AAAATCAATTTAATTAAGTTGGACTTAATTATAAAGTTTGAGAAACTTTAAGGATCGAATATAAGATATTTGATTTTGTTAAAATTATGTTAATTATAACTAGATTAAGACTTTAATTATAATTAAGGAATTAATTTTAATAAAATTACAATACCACTCTAATGATTTTTCTATTAATAAGAAGAAAATATCAAAGAGCTAGCACTCTTATGTTTTTTCTTCTCAAAGGTGTTGAGAAGCTGCTCTGTAGATACCATCAAAGGTCGGATAAGTGAACAGTTCGTGGTTGACAAATCCAAGAGGCTTTCAAAGGATTTTAATATGAAAGAGAATAAAGTTAGATTTCTTACTATTTATATTTATATTTTATTCAAGTTATTCAATTATCGAGATCTGAATGAAATCTTAAAAAAAAAAATTTATGCATGATTCGATTACAATTGAATTCCAACTAATGCGTACACAGTCAGAAAAGGGATTGCGGCAAATGGGATTTTTGGGACTCGAGTCACAAAATGCTCCCCTCCCAAACATGGTGTTTAATATCCAGTGGGACCATTTTAATAAAATCTAATCATTTATGCATGGATCCCACTTAATTTTTTAAAAAAATTTCACATCATGAAAAAAGTTCGACGTCAACAGTAACTAACAGAAACTTAACTTCGTTACTGATTCCGTAAAGTCAGGGATTGTTTTGAACATTTTTTAAATATTATGGTTCGTTTTGCAAACGTTAGCTTTATTTTGAACACGATTAAACGTTAGCGACTAACTCAAGCTTCAGTGCAAATGTTGGGGACTAAAATGCGCTTTTGACTATCATTGAACAAATAATATAGTATTGGTTCAAAGTTCGGACTGTTAAGGCGGAGTTGAACTGACAATCCCAGAGTTACATGCCCCTTTATTATTCTCTCAATTCAGTAATTAACTATAATTGAGAAACACTAACTACTGATTAGGCTGCAATTTTTTAACGTGCAGATTGAAGAGACTGTAATTCCTTTCCTTTGCACTGAAGTTGCAAGTTTCATTATTTCACCACCACGAATATACAGTTACGCAGATCTTGACAGGTTATATTATACCTGATTAGTAAAAAACTCATCTGGACAGCTGATTCCCTTTTCTTGCAGGAACAAACTTTGATCAGTCTTTGGGTCCAATTGGACCAATTCCAAGCGATCTCTTTTCTGTAACCAAAGTGGTCGCAAAGAAGTTGACCAATAAAATGGTTTTTACATTGAACAAAGGGCTTTGTTTTATCCGCTTGAAAGTTGTGGCTTAGCAGGCATTACTGTCATTTTCTTGTCATTAGTAACTTTCAAGCGGATAAAACAAAGCCCTTTGTTCAATGTAAAAACCCATTTTATTGGTCAACTTCTTTGCGACTACTTCTAACCAAAGTGGATTTCTTGTTTTCTGCCATTTCTTGAAGTTGGGGAAGAAACAGGTTGTTGAAAGCTTTAATCTTTTCTGATAAAAGAGCAATCTTGAAGTTGTCAGAATCTCTGAACTTCAGTTTGTCGCAAACGAGGAATTCAACATGAAATGTGAAGCGATCATAACGCCACCTTCTTCAATGGAATGGCCTGTCTCTACAGACCATTCAATACCCAAAAGAATTTATCTGCATTCTGATGTATCTTCGACGGAGATTTCTGAAATGAAATCTCACTCTCATGTCACTAGTAGTATGACTGGTAAAGTTTTCGTCTAGCTCTATGCATCCGTTATACACTTGCATGGTCTGATACAAATAATCGAAAGGACCAAGACCACCACGTAAATTCTGTATTCTATGCACTGGTATTTCTTGGAAAGAATTGTAAATTTCCTCTTGTACTTTGGTTCTTGGTATAAATCCAATGGTATATGGGAGTCTTTAAGCTGATCTTGGAAAACTTTTCATGATTGCAATTCCAATGCAGTTAGCAAGGAAGCTGGTCAAGGATCAGATTCTGATGATGATTTCCACAGTGTCAACAAAGGTAAGAAAACTATAAGAAAGAACGTTCGAATGGTGAAGAAGATGGTCTCATGTCCTTTTCATTTCTCCTTTCAGAATTTACTCCCTCCTCTAGCTTTTCTTCAAGACGTCAAAGCAACTTTGATGAATCTATTCCCAAGGGGTTAAGTGTTCTCGGGCAGGAAATTCAGTCTGAAGAGGTCAGCAACAAAATTATGACGCGTAATTCCCAGAGATATCCATCGTGGAGTGATCAATATACTGAAGATAATAGCATTCAACGAGTCTCTGACGAGAAAACTCTGATGGAGTTGTTCCAGGAAGGCCACTGGAGTGAAGAAATCCCCCCCATACATTCAAGCACTGCCAGCAATGTAGTTGCTGCCCGGAATGGAAAATCAAAGCTGAAGCCAAAGTCAAAGCCTGCCATCTTTAACTTCGCTGTGAAGACTGGAACTTCAAGTGTGACAAGAGGAAACCCCACAAGTGCTGGTCATAAGAATGAAGCTCAAAATGATGATTGTGATCCTCATCAGCATGATGAGAAAACAGCCTGTAGTAGCAAGTGCTGTTTTCTGAATTTGGGTTCTCCAGGTCGTCGCCGTCGTCGCCCTTCACAAAAACAAAGAACTGGGCAGTCAAGATGATCTTGGAGTTGATCATCACCTTCTTTACCCAGCTTTATTCTTTATCATGAATTCAACCCGGTGACAGCTTGTTCAGCTTCTGTTCCACAAAATGCGTCAGCAGAGCTCTTGCCAAATTACAGGAACCAGACTGCTCACCAAGACTTTTACAGATTATATTTGTTGTTTGTAAATCTTTGTTTCTGGTTGTTTCTATCACATACGCCATTCTTCCTGTCCAATTCGGCCATTGAGGGCTATGGATAGGATTGGAAAATGATCAATTCACCATATAAATGCTCGTAATCAACACCTGGATGTATCCTTCAACCGTTCTGTTTCTAAATTTTCACCTGGATTTGGATGCAAAAGTATTTAGGCATGTTTGACTTAAATGAAGTACTTTAGTTAGGACAGACTCAGTAAGACAAGCACTAAAAGTATATATGAAAGCACGTTGAACTTGAATCAAAATCATCACTTGACCCTAAATTTTAACCGTCAAATGACAAATATGCAGTTTACAAATTTTTATATACAATATTTCATTTTGCAATAATGAGAGTCTGCTGATACGATATATCAAAAAAAAATCAATAATATACAATCTTATCCTTAACTAGTAAGAACCATATATTATATATAAAACAAAAGATACAACTATCGGCGGAGAAAGAACAAATTGTCATGTGCACTAATCATCTAATTTTAGAGCTGTTAAAATTAAAGATTCAATCATGCTATGGTCAGAACCGCACTACCATTTGATTGACAAAAGACTATTTACAGAAGTTAGATTTTACATTAAACACCCCTACAAACTACCAAGAAATAGAAAACGGAGAAAGATGCGCAGGTTTCAAATTTCTAGTATTTATTATTCAGTCGAACAAAACACAACAAAACATTATTGTAATAATCAAATAAATATATTCACAAAGAGACATCCTCTAATTTTTCTTCCATATTAGACGTCGATAAGTTAAATTAAGTCTAAAATATAGGATAGTAGGTCAAAAAGAAGAACCTTCACGCCCTTGATACCACCCACCTAACCACCCTAGAGAGACTAAAAATAACTGAATTTAGGAACCTCTATCCCAAAGATTACAGACAAAATAGCTCCCCTACAAAGCCAAGCATTTTTGAGCTGCCCAGTTAATTTTTAGGGGAATAAAGGAGAATTGAGAATAAGACCAGCATTTGTACATGAGAGATTTACATAAAATAGCTGAGAGCCTTCTTTCTTCTTGAGCCACCCTCACCGTACAATTCATTCCATTGTAGCAGTTCGGTCATATTGACAGACTCAGACGATACACTTGCACAAACCTATTCAAGTAACCAAGAAAAACGTCAGCAAGAAACACTCACAGTGACTCGAAAGGAAAAAAGATAGAAGCAATGGCTTTCCTCATCAGCATCATACCCGTTCATGAGCATATTTGAAGTCGTCCATATTTAAAGGCCGTATATCAGCACTACCACTTAAAGGTGGAGTAGGTTTACCTTCTGCTACAGCTGCAGCCCTTTCCTGTAACAGGATGAGATCATACTAGAGTTAAGCTTAATTAGGGTCCAGGTGATCACTGCCTGCGCTAAATTACTTTATCAACAGACGGCTCATAAATAAAGCCAAAAATGGATACGTTAAAAGCAAAATGCTCATAAAAAAGGGGCATTAACACATATACTATTACGCTTATATATATCTTGAAGGAAACCATATTTATCCGCAAACAAGGTATCATCAAAGAATTAAAAGAATTCATTTAGATTCAAAATGAAGTGAGAGAAGCCTCAAAGTGTTATTCTCAATAGGATATGAATACTAAACAGACCTTCTTCTCTTTCTCCAAAATCTGTTTAATTGGACGGTGGGCAGCAGTGACGCACATGTTCTGCAAGGTACAAAAGGACATTGGTCAGTCACTAATATAAAACACATCGCATCTCACCAAACAAACCAGAAAAATGAGAACTAAAACCTTTAGGTCGCTTCCAGAATATCCATCAGTCATATTTGCAATTGCATCAAAATCAACATCAAGTGACAGATCCTCTTTTGCCAAAATAATGTTCAGAATTTTTGCTCTGTTTGGAGCATCGGGCAAGTTTACCATTAATCTGGCCAGACATGACAGTAACAACCATAAATGAGAACTTTAATCTGTTGAACTACATCCACTAAAAAAACATTAATCTGTTGAACTAAATCCACTAAAAAAACATGCCGAATATTTCCATGGCAAGCTTGGCATAGCATTTGTACTACTTCCTATATAGATATCAAGGACATTATCATACAATACCTTCGCGGCAGTCTTCTAATGACAGCCTCATCAAGGTCAAAAGGCCTATTTGTAGCTGCAAGCACTAGAACCCGCTCAGTATCTTTGGTTCGTAAACCATCCCAGTTTACCATAAATTCATTTTTCATCTTCCGCATGGCTTCATGCTCCCCTGGATTTTCCCTCCTCCCCAGCATGCTGTCAACCTATAATAGAGGGGCATACAAATATAGAAGAAACAAAAGGAACAAAGAAGCATGAGTCCGCACTTGCAAACAATAGTATGTCAAAAACCTAAACGGGTGGGTTGTAAGAAACTTACCTCATCAACAAACACAACACTAGGGGCTATTTTACTGGCCAATGAGAAGACAGCCTTCACATACTTCTCACCCTCACCAAACCACTGAAATAAGCAAGGTGAAATGAGTTTCAGATCAAAAATTGAACTCAGACTGTACATCTTTTGCTATCTGAACACACTTAACCTTGGATGTGATGCTAGACATCGAGATGTTGATAAAATTGGCACCAGCGTCAGTTGCCACAGCCTTTGCAAGCATAGTCTTTCCTGTCCCCGGAGGTCCGAATAAAAGTATGCCCTTACAAGGCTGTAAATCAACAAATACAGTGAGAACCTGCCTTCTTTCTTTATATGTCAATAAGTAAGACCATTTGGGAAGTATAGATGAAAAATCACTTCTTCTACTGGAAAGAAATAGCTTGTGAATTAAAAAGGTTAGGGAACCTTAGTTAACTGCCCCTTGCAGAAAAGTTCAGGCCTCTGTAGAGGAAGCATCACTAGCTCTTTCAAAGTATCTTTGACATTCTCAAGCGCCCCAATATCATCAAATGTAACTCCAATGTCGCTAGGTGGAATAACATCAGCTAAAAGCCTTTTCTCAAACTCATTTTCCGTGACAACATCCTGTCAAGGCACCAATTTTCATCATAATTTGGACAAAAGCCTCCGAAGAAGAGGAAATTAATAGTTTATTACCAAACTTCCTAAAGAATTACTAAAGCAAAACTCTGAAGGCCTTCCAGACAAGCTTGAAAAAATAACAGAAAAAAACAATGTACAATAATCACCTTGAGTGACTGCTTCAAGCTTTTAGATTCATTCTGAATAGCCTGTAAAATTCCAATCCCATACTGGATGCTGCCAGAATTGCAACATGTCAATACAATTGTGTAATTTACCTAATACCTAATACAACCCAACAGAAAGAGCAAAGGTATTAAATACCTCTCACTGGACAAAACAAGTCTTGCATCAGCATCAGCATCAGCTTCAGGACTTTGCATCAAATGATGACTTAGAGCCCATCCAATTACCTTCTCAGCACCTAGAATGCACAAACAAGAGAACTTGTTGGTGGTGAAGCAGTTTTGTAATAAATAAACAAAGGGAAGAAAGGTATCAGTTTTGTAATAAATAAAACAAAGGGAAGAAAAGTATACTTTCACTTGTAAGTGTCTGGTCTTTGATGTATAATGTGTCAAGTCCTTCACACTCCATTCCAGTTCGAGTCAAAACCTACATAAATAGTGAACTCCTTATCAGCTGTAGCTTTAGCATAACAACAATTTCTAAAGCAAAAGATATTTAATTTGTAGCTAAAAGCATGGCTAAGTAGGGTTAGATCTTCAAAGCCTTTCTCTTCTTTGGCAAATTAGTTGTATCTACGACTCAAGAACAGTGGCCTAAGCTTATGATGGAGGAACCCTGCCATCAGTCAAAGCTCTAGCTAGCCTCCAAGGTCTAAACCTCCAAAACTATCAAAAGGAAAACATCTGGAGCCATTCATCTTCCATATGGCAACCAACATATAGAACCCTTAAAAAGACTAGTATCTAAAAGATATGAATCAATTCTCAGTCATTGTATCATGTCCCAAAAGACGGCCAATGATAAAAGCAAATTTCTCCTGAACCCAGAGAATGTACCGCGTAGTCTTCAAAATCAACTTTGCATTCTTTTAAGGGACTGACTATGAGGATTGCCAAGAACAGTAGCACACCCAATAGGAAAAAGATTTCAAAAAATAGACAAGTTTCCTTTCAAGATAAAGCACATAAAAGCATTTGGTCTACATATTTTAGCAATCCATCCTAGAATCTAGAGACATGAAACCCATCAGCAGAGCTAAAGACTATTCCTTCTGCTAAACAATATATAAGAAATGATTACTTAGTAATATTTGGCTAAGTATTGAAGCTTAAAGCAGAAAAGACTCACAGTGCGCAGATGATTCAGATTCCCCTTCATTTTAAGGGTTTCAGCATCTCGATCCAACTGATTTTTCCAAGAAGCCAGAAGTGCCTCATCCTGCAATTTTTGAGTTCTCAACAGACCATAAAAATAAATACACATAAGTGTCTATCAGTCATCAACATACCTGAGGCATGTGAATGGCCACTTTATTTGGGAAAAGCTTAGTCAGAAGTTTTGTTGCCTTAAGTACTTCCTTCCCTCGATCATGCAGTCTTCCAAAGCCATCCTGAATTATTCACAATACATCATGCACTGAAACATAATAATGCACCAGATGAAGAAACAAACACATATGCAGATGCATGAGTGTGTCTGAGAGAGAGAATACAGGGAAAGTCAAATCAAGAAGAGCAGTCTGATTGCTTCCAAATTTTGTGAATAGAAGACCACCAGGATGTGACTGCAAAAAACAAACATGTCATAAAGGCAGTAATAATGCTTTGAATATGAAGCAACAAATCTCCAAAATAAGGCTAAAGCAAGTTTTCTACATAACACTAGGTGTATTACCCAATATCTTCTGTCAAATTCAAGACAGATACCAGATAGCTAACAGACTTCTAAGCGTAAAATTTTCTTCTCAAAACATTGTTGTCCCAGTTGAGTGCTGGCTCAGGATAAACTAAAAGAAAATTGATAATGTTCTGAGCCATCTAAACATGAAGTGACCCCTGCAGCTTTGCAGTATGCTCCCTTACCACAATCAAATGACAGATCAATAAAGCAAATGAACATGAATAATTATATCGTCTTGCAAATGTTCTAAAATTAGTAACTTTCTCAGCTTATGAGCATTAAGAGTAAAAGGTTAAGATTTATTGTCAACAGCTATGCAATGCAGCTCACAACACATCATCCAATTATTTGTCAGAAATTTATATCCACGTTTTTTATTTGTTAATAAACAATACCTTTTCCTTCCGACTGTCAGTTTGTGTGTGTGAGCCAATCACTACAACGTTGTCAGGAAGCTTTTCTAGTCGGTTTTTGAATGTAGAATAAGTATTTGTATTTCCTACCATGGACTTCTCCGCATCTTTCATGAACAAAATGAGTGGAGAATCTCTGCTCTCACTATATACAGCCTGATAGAAAAATTAATCATTTAGATTAAAATCCAATTAAACTGGTAGATAATGCAAAACCAAATGAAAACCCATTCAATTGCAAGAAATCACAACCTCAAACAGTGTGTTAATAAGTAACTTGTCCAAGTCTTCAACACCACCGTTCTCCAAGTTAAGGTCATAAACTGGACAAAGTGACAAAACTTTCGTTAACTTCGATTAAAAAAGAAAAAATGAAGATAGATGGGGACATTGATCAAATCAAAGTCCGTCCAACCTAGTTAAACATTACCATTGCAGAAGTATCCATGTCCAGCCTCGCAAAGACCTCCAAGATCAACCCCATCAGGAATGTGTTTATCAAACCTCACCCCAACTTTTGACATAATATTGTCCTCAAAGACTAGCATCACCTTCCCCCGAACCCCATGAGGAGGGCCCCTGAATATTAGAATGAAGAATAGTAATTCTAATGCCACAGAGAAAGCAGCAACATGAAAGCATGAAGCCAGAAATTAAAAACTAGAACATCACATAGGTAAATAGAAGACTGATGTGCACAATGAAGACATATGAAGACCGGTTACTACTTCATCACACATGGATAACTGAGTGGGTAAACAGATACTATATAATTACCAAAAGAACTTGACGCAAAAGAACTTTAAATTCTATAAGAGAAATAAAAGAGGAAAGATTAATCAATCACAAGCTTTAATTTGGTGGGATGAAGATTGGCAATTGAGTTGACATCAAAGATAAAGACTGAAATTCATATTGCATTAGGATTCCTTATAGATAAAGTAGTAGTATTATGTTATTCTTATTTTAGATATGTTATCCTGGTTGAATAGGACTTATAAAATTTCTATTATATTAGGATTTAAATTAGAAATCCTTGTCCTACTAGGACAAGGATTCTAAGAGCACCATACATATGTACTTAGCCTTTCATTAATAACATGCAATCTGGAATTTTTCTACAACTTGAAAGCTTTCAATTAGTAGGTGTGATGCTTTCTTCTAAGAGTGATTCTTAGACCCTAGGAGTGATTCCTAGACCCTAAGAGAGATTCCTACTTTCCTACCTTCCATTCTTTGTGTTCTTTCCTAAAAATCCAGCAACCCTAACCTAAATTCCAGCCCTCTTAAACCTACATTGTAGCCATCTCAAACCTATATTCCAACCATCTTAAACCTTAAAATCCTAAGCCTAAAATTCCAGCAATCAAACCTTAAATTCCCAGCTTTACAAAATCTGAAAATTCTGCATTCCTAGCCAAAGTTCAACCTTGAAACCTAATATTCCAGTAGCCTAATATCATCCACACTTCCTAATTTTTTGCTTTTAACTATTAGTTCAAATTCCTCTATTTGTCCTACGTCAGAACTGCTAGAAATATCCATAAACCTCTATCCATTTATTGAAATATTACAGAAATAATCTTCATCAACTCCCTATTCTCTAAAAGATCCACCAAGGTGGACTAACTATTCCACTTCCAAGTGATGCAATCTTGACAGGCGTTACTGCTTTTTCATACATGAGAAATAAAGAGACTCAACCGGCCTTATATACAACCCATGGAAAATACTAATTATATGCATAGACTTCTATTCTTGTTCAAGAAACTACAGGAACAATCTTTAGAAGTATTATGAATGAAGAAGTACATTTTAAAGATAAAATTTTTTTTGAAGTATCTGATCACACTAATACCTTAATGGAGATGATGTTTGATATAATCCAGTAGAAGATGAACCTACAAATCGTACTCTGTCCCCTGGAAATTCAGATATAAGTGGTGTTGCCTTGGAATCCAGGAAGTCCATAGATAAATGATAAATAGATGACCAAAAGCTGGTGGTCTTTTAAGCAATATCTTGATACCTATTTTAAACAATGGATTCCTGGATCCTGACAAAGAAGGTACAGTTTCAGTATCCATCTTTGGCTGGGATTCCAAACCAGAAGAAAAAGGTGCAGTTGAAGAACTAGGTGTATCTGCTTCACTAGCAGATTGATTTGCACTCTGTGATAAATCTGGAGTGACAGGACTTTGTTTAACACAAGTGCAGAACTTTTCTGCATTAGATCCATTCTTCAGATATTCAGCTTCTTTTGAAGACAATCCCTAATGTTTACAATTAATCATTTACGCTTTACAAATTATAGAGGAAAAAAACCACTATTGAAGACAGTAAACATCTAGCTTACACCCAAAAACGAATGGCTGTCAAATATAAGCAATTTAGCACCAAAGTAATTGGCAAGAGACTTAGCCAGCATCTCCTGATATATATCAGAACCTGCAAGTAGTATCAATAGATTAAGTTTGCATATCGGCATTGATAGAGGACAACATGCACACCTGAAACAAACAGTAATTATGAATGCAGATAACAACATACCTGCAGGGCCAGAAAGCAAAATTCGGGGATTGACAGTAGAGAGATCTGATGTATACTTTGCATGTTCTTTGTGCTTCAAATGTATAAAAGAAGCTGCAATAAGCACATTTTTGGTATTCTCACTGCAAAGCGACAATATCAAGTACAGAAATCAGTCACATGCAATTCAAAACCATATGTCATGTAGCCTTGATGAAAGAGTTGCCAACGAAACAACAGCCACAGGGCATCCCAGTTTTCCCAAAAAAACAGTTACAGGCATGATCAGTTAGAATGATGATGTAGCTCTGGTGAAATACTTATCTTCCAGGACATCTAGACAATCTAAAATCCCAATGTCAGAGTTCTCTGGCTGTCTAGATGAATGGAGATTTAAATACAAAGTTGAACTCACAACAGTTTACAGTGAATTGGAATGCATTCTTCGATTCTGAGGAGCTCCCATATAAAATGGACAAAGGCATTAATAAGAAATATATCTACAGTGAGAAACTAGAACTCCATATATATAATTATATGTGTGTGTGAGAGAGAGAGAGAGCTCTTAATGCTGTAATACAAGTCATAATTGGAAAATCTTAGTGTTGAAAGGACACATTTAGATACCTGATAGATTACCAGTAATAAGTGGGAAGATGAACATTAAACATGGTAGACAGAAAATCACACCTTAGATAGTATGGAAACTCATCAAATGAAACTTGAACGCTATTTCCATCCAAAATCCCCGCCTTTATGTCTTCTTTGAATACTGTATACCGCAATGACATACCCGAGGTTGACGCCAGCTGACAATCCCTTGTCAATGCATTCCTCTCTTCCAATACCTGTTTAAAGATACTTTTGCTCAATTTTTGTTTACAACTAGACGTATCAAACTAACATCCCGAAGAAAGGCCTTATCAAATCATTCACCCTAGAGAGTTTTACATTGCCTGCCTCTTCGCCAGCATACTGGTTGCACTCGTGAGGAAGATTCTTGCTCCTAGCTCCAACATCCGCAGTTTTTCCATCCCCCAAATCCGGAGTGGAGTTACCTTCTACACCATCAAGGTCAAAATCTGTACCGTCTTGAATGATAGAATCAGCTGGCTCCTCATTTACATGGACTTTGTTAGTTGTCTGACCTGGAGACTTCCAACCAAAGAAATCTTCCCTCAAGCTAAATAGTGATGCCAATATTGATGCCCCATCATCCGCTGAAGGATCTCGTCTCCTATCTAGTGGCATCGGTTTTCCGACGCTACTTTGAATTTCTGAACACTTTACTGCAACTTCATTCATGAGTAGCTGGAAAATCTATAATACTCGATTAAGGAAATTACCATGTCATAAAAATATGATCCTCATAAAGTTGAAGGAAATACAAAAGTTTCTTATCAAGAACAAGTAACCAGCATAATAAAGAAAAGGATACATAAGCATGGTTCCCAAGCACACTGAAAACCACCTCATCACCTGAGGTAAGCACACAGCTAGAGTTCTTCTTCACCACTGTCCCATTTACTTGAACACATCCTTTACTGCCTGTGCTTTCTAGAAGAGCTACAGCACATCCTTCACGCTGATAATTTCCATAAATAATAAGTACTCAAACTGCGTTTACATATTAAGGAGTTCGCCTCCACAAGAACAAGCGAGAGACTACTAGCACCTAACTATACCACGCCCAAAAACTCTCATAGGACAGGAATATTATGACCCCTAATTTTTAAGAATCGGTAATACGAAGGCAGAGAAACAATGGAGTAGCAATAATACCTGCGTCTGTTTTATCCTGCATAAAACAGCACTAATATTTTGATCCTTCAGTGGAAAAGTGCAATTTCTACTCGAACCAATGGTAAAGTTGGAAGCTGAAATCACTACATTGGGATTCTGCAGATTACATGAGCTTAATTGTAACGCTAGCAGTTACAGTCATGATGAAGCATCATTCATTCACTCGTTTCATTGACCATAAACACCGAAACTTAACATCGATACAAGTTGATCTGAGATTTACCAGTCCAGACTGAGAGAGAAGCTTGCACCAAGGGGACTCGATGGTTGAGTCTGGCTTCTGACATACACTCCACGACGATGAACACCTTGGCTTCTCTAGGACAGTCTGTGTCGCACCTAAATTTCAAACCAAACACACTCACTAAAAATTCAAAAAACCAGCGGATTGACGAGGAAAGCCAAAAGGCAAACGTTTCTCCGAGTCCAAACTACCTACCATCGGCGATAGGCGTCTCCACCGCCACCGCAGGAGCCGCCACCTCCTTTCCCAAACTCACGGTTTCTCCTCCACCACCTACAGCAACCGGAGTGTCGCCAGAATCGCGTTCGGCAGGATGTGCCGCTGCCGCTGGACACAATTCCTTAGAGCTGGCCGCCGCCGGCATCGGTTTCTCCGACGCTCCGCCATTTTCAACCTGAAATCCAAATGAATCACAAACCAAACAATCAGCAAAGCGGTTACGAAGTCACGCACCAGAAAAGACACCAAACCAGAGAAGAAAAGACAAAGACACAAAAAGAAGAAGAAATCGAGCTTTCTGATTATTCATTTCCGGCCACCTTTTGACGCTTCGGTGACGAAGGCTTATCCTCCGAAGAGGAAGATCTGTTACTATTATTGTTACCAGAGAGAAATCCAGTCCTTCTCGTCGAAACCATGACTGTGGCTTCGTTTCACTTTGCTTGGCTCTCTCTTTCTCTCTCCTCTGTTCAATACAATTAAAAATAGTTTGTCCTTCTCCTCCTGTTTTCTTGATAATAAGGAGCAATCAGTAGCTCTTTAATACCGAATAACTCTTATATATAATAATTTGAGAGGGTAATGCTTGATCAATTGGTACGGATAAGAAATGAAAATATATAAATTTTTAAATTTAAAAGTTATGTTGAAAAATTTTAAGAATTAATATAATAATATTAAAAAGTTACTAATTAATACTACACAAGTTCGATATATATTTTAAATATTATCTAAGTTATTTAAATTATAAGTTTATATAATTTTTTAATAAGTTTTAGTAACAATATGACAAAATTAACAACAATAATACCATTTTGAGAAGATTTAAGTAATAGTATACTTTCAGCCTAACTTACGATTATAGTGTGCGTGTTTTACAGCACGTCACATCAAAACATCCGAGTCAGCTTAAGAGCACGACTAGCGAGTGAAGGAGTTGATGACTTTGACAAACGAATAACCGATCCAAAGAGAAAAACAAAAAGCTGTCGAGAAAGGAATACCATTTGAATATTCCAAACTCCAAAAACTCCAAACCAAGTTGCTTAGAGCCAAAATATGGACCCAAATTTTCTGTACTCGATAGTTTGTACTAATTATGTTTCACGTGATTTTATTTGTATATTTTTTAGGTCTTATATATTTATATAAATAGATTATATATATTTATATAGATAAGATCGTGTGAAATAAAATTAGTATAGGATAGTAAATATAGAAGATTTCATTCTTAAAATAAGACTACTACAACAAATGGTATATCTTCTTCATGAAACTGTAAATTTTCAAAATAAGTGTGTGCTTAGTTCCGGGAAGAATGATAATAAGATTTATAATAAATATTGTGATAAATAGAAATAGATATAATTTTTATTTTTGATTGTATTAAAGGGTATGAAATATTACTTTAAAAGGAAAGGTAAAAATATTATTAATCTAATTATAATGTATTACCAAGTATCTTTTTCTATTTCTTACTTATTTATCTCTTTTCGTGTCAACTAAGAATTTCTTAATTTTAAGGTTTAATTATATTACATATGTAATTTATTTTTATTTTAAATTTTTATGCTTTAATATTTTCTTTCTATATTATTATTTAGTGTCTGTTTAGATAAGCTTATATCAGTAAAGTTTTTGTCAGTAGAGATTTTATCAGTAAAGCTTTTATGAGAACAACTTTTCTAAAAAGCTAATTGACTATTTGGTTGTCATTTAAAAAAAGCTTTTT
>JAOQML010000007.1:25771597-25783966 GCA_027568935.1 Erythroxylum urbanii
AACTCAATTAAAATTTAATATTATTATTTATTAGCATAATTAAAAAATAAAAATAATTAAATCAAACATATTTTAAAAACATGACAATAAAATTAAATTTGCCTTTTGTTTTTAATTTTTATTATAAATCTGACGTAAATAAAGTTTTATTTTCATTTTTATTACAAATTTTAATTAAATATGTCTATCTTTTAATAAAAAAATTAAAAAGAAGAATTGAAATCAAACGTAATAAAGATTTTTCTTCTGCTTCCTCTGCATCTCTCGTATTACAGTGTTCTAGAGAGAGAATGCAATAACCTGCATGTCGAAAATGTATCCAACTACTTCAAGCACTACCCTGAGGCCATCAAGTACATGAAAGACAAGATGTCTCGTAACAAGTTCGCATTCTGCAAAGATGGGAAGCCTCCAGATCACTTGTATGTGCTTTCTCAATGCTCGGATAATCCCTTCAACGACGACTCTTTCTGTGTGTTTCTCTCAGTTTAGCACTCTTATTCCAGGTTGTTTTTCAACACCAGTGACCGTATCTCGATGGTTACTTCGTAAGAGCCGAGGATCACAGTTTCTTCGCCGAGGCTCTCGGTTCTCTAAATACAAAGGTTATCTTAATTCTTTGTTTCTTAATGTGACAATGGAGGCTGGGTCTTTCAATTTCTTTAAATTGTAACATAATGTACGTAACCTTTTATTTATATTTTTATAGAAAAACATATTTATGTTATTTAAACTTGTAATCTAAGGGTCATAAAAAAAACAATCGTAAATTGCCATTATAATTATTCAAATATTAAAATTATAGAAATATATGAGATAAAAAAATCAAAAACAATAACAAGCACAAGGTTTCTACATAGTCCATGCTCAGGAACGTAGAGGCCCAGCCCGAGATTACATATACCAAACGTTGTCGTTTCATTCTCAAACTTCACTATAATTGCGTTAGGGTTTGAAGGGTCTCTATTAGCTTTCATAAAGCCTCCTCGCAGACTTGCCAGTTCATATCAGAAGAAGCCATCTCCACACGATGTAAGCTTTCGTGTTTCTCTTCTATCTCAGTCACTATTTTAGCTTCATTGTCTCTCTCTCTTTTTTATTTCCTGTTTCTTTAACTGAGTTGTATTTCCTTTCTTCTATATTTTTGTATGAAAGTCTCGAAAGTAGCAGCTTGCGATGGCAGTCACGTTCTACGATCTTGGCTCAGCCGCTGGGCTTAAGAAGCTTGACGAGTACCTTCTTACTCGCAGTTACATTACTGGGTAAGCTTTGGTTTCTTGTGTACTGAGGTAGACTTGTTTGTGAATCTGATTGTTTCAGTTCTGGTACTATTTTGAGATAAAAGAGTTTGCGTGGTAAGACTCTTATTGTAAGAGTTTTCTTTCTTCTGTTACTATCTGTAGTTATCAAGCCTCGAAAGATGATATTACCGTGTATTCAGCTTTGCCCAAGGCTCCATCTTCTGAGTATGTGAACGTGTCCCGCTGGTACAGCCACATTGATGCACTCTTAAGGATTTCGTAAGTTCCATAACTATTGTTGACTTTTATCATCTTATATGGTTTGCCTTAGCGTATCTCTTTTCTGATATCTGCACAGAATCATGAACTCTTTATCGTATTGGCTTCTATTGCAGTGGTGTCTCTGCAGAGGGCTGTGGCGTGATTGTTGAAGGATCTGCACCCATCGTTGAAGAGGCCATTGCAACTCCTCCAACCAATGACGCAAAGGTATTGTGCAGATGGAGCTATACTGTTTTATAAGTGTCATTTTCATTTTCCAGTTTAGCGTTGTAGCGATTATGTTCTTGTGTTTTAGGTAGTTGGTGCTGTTTTTTCTTGCTACAACAGTTTTCTGAGCTTGACAATTATGCGATGTTTAGGCTGCAGCAGCTGATGACGACGATGACGATGTGGATCTGTTTGGTGAAGAAACTGAAGAGGAAAAGAAGGCTGCAGAAGAACGTGCAGCTGCTGTCAAGTCCTCTGCAAAAAAGAAAGAGTGTAAGTTTGTTTTTAGTTGTTAATACTGTAGAAAATCTATTTTCTTTTAGTTATGAATCTTCCATGAGGTTCCATCATATTAATGGTGTTTTCCTTGATGTTTCATTTCTCAGCCGGCAAGTCATCAGTTCTTTTGGACGTCAAGCCATGGGATGATGAGACTGACATGAAAAAACTAGAGGAAGCGGTTAGAAGTGTTCAAATGGAAGGGTTGCTTTGGGGTGCATGTAAGTTCTTTTGCTTGGTACTTAATTGTAGGTTAGTTATTCAAGTTGAACTTTTCCAGTCATGTTTCTTCCATGGTTCGCCAATTACTTGTAAAGTTCCTTTTCTGATTTTTTTTCTTGCTAAATTGGGAAGGAAATGAAAGGAAACATTACACTATGTGTAGTAACTCACTTTGCTTACCCCTGCTGGACAGAATCTGTAGTTATTTTTTAAGCAGAATTTTCATTTGACAGGCTGCGTAAGCAGTGGAGCTACTAATGTTAGTGGAAGTCTGCCATGTTAGTTTTTTATGCTTGCTAATGCCTCGAGGAAGACCTTACTGCAGTTTATTTCTAATAAATTTTCAATCTTCTTGCAGCCAAGCTTGTACCTGTAGGATATGGTATCAAGAAATTGCAGATTATGATGACTATTGTAGATGACTTAGTGTCTGTGGACAATCTTATTGAGGAACATTTGACGGTTGAACCAATTAATGAGTATGTCCAGAGCTGTGATATTGTGGCCTTCAACAAAATATGTAAGTTCAAGAAAACTTTTCTTCCACGCGCATTTTGGCATTATACGCAGTACTACCATGTTATTAAGTAATGTTGAAGTTACATGTATAATAAACTGGTAGTTGATCCAAGTTATCTATCCACTTGTATGAAGGGTACTGAATTTAATCTTGTCTGATATTTCTGCAGAAACAAGGATGTCACTCATTGCAAGTCGTTGCGGGAGGGGATTCTCTACAAAGGCTTATGCAAAAGCCTGAAGTATTTATTTATCTTTTTTTTAATGCTCAGAAAGGTGAACTTTGTTTTATCTTTCTTGGCTGGCGTTTTTAATTATGCTAAACGTGCTATATGTTGTGGTAGCTTTGTGTTGTTCACGCTTTTCCGGCATTACTTGCAATAAACTTTATATATTTCTGATTTTGCATGAATATGGTCATGAGCTTCTTCTTCCTTTTGAGCTAAGCTAACTTCAGATTGTTTGATTTGGGATCGATTCCTTTTAAGCATGAAATTTCCAGTTCTTGTACATACGAATTGGACACCCTTTAACTTGCAAGTGCTTTTTCTTTGGAATATGATAAAATTCTGTTAAAGTTTCTTCTTCATTTTTCATGTCTGTCGCTGGTACACATCTCACATTCACGAATCACCATGCATGAGCTATAAACTGCAGTGTTAAAAAATGTTTGAGACTTTTGAGTGTTTCAGACAGTTTTAATTGAAATAAACAAAAAGACCCTCCCATGGAGCTAGGGTCCTGTTTAATTCGACAGTCATTCCTAAGAGGAAACCCCACTGCGTTGACCTTGGCCCTTGGATTTCCTAGGAGCCAGCTGTGTCCTAGGCTGCAGAACGAGCAAGAAGCCAAGTAAAGACGCAATCTCATAACTGCAAGCATCCGGATTGATAAGCTTCAACTCTATCTCCCTCCGTGCTAGGAACCCAGTGCGTATCCTGTGTTACAGGATCTTATCCACCTAAGGATTTTATCCTTTTTAACTAACTCTTCTTTGACAGTTATTTCTAAAAAAGAAACTCTTGACAGTTTCTTCTTTTTCAGACAATCAACTCAACGTGACGTGGTGATCACATGGAAGCTGTAAAAAGAAGGTTAAAGCAAAAGATACCAAAGATCGGTTTTGAAACATATGTTAGGAACTTCAATTAGGGTTAGAAAGATTGCACTCACGATTAATCCGTCCATGAGCACTGGTAAGTGCGACGACGATGCTTTTGGGCTCGAATAACTTGGATATGGGATATATAAAATGCATCTATATCCAAACCTTTCACCTAAGAATAATTGTTGCACATACCAAACTTGAGCCTCAACATCATGAAGCTAGATAGCAGAAAAGAAAAACTAAGAGTACAAGTCGTTTAAGATGCAACCTCAGCATTCTTGACTAAATCAAGTATAAATCTTGTAGACTTAACTGGCCAACGACCTTGTCCATTTGAATGGCGATTCTTAGCCTGTGTAGTTCGGCCGACACCACCACAGAAGTGTCTGAAAGGAATAGCTTGTGTGTACCAAAACATCTTCCGAATACCTTTTACCTTAGCTAAAGGGAACTTCCGAATTGCAAAAGTAGTTTCCCTTCTGTTCTGAGATTCATTGAAGATCAACCAACATCGCAATATGAGCAACTTGACTAAACAAAGAGAAATGATATTGCTGTCACACAATTATATGATGTTTGAAGAGAATATGCAAAGTTTGAACAGATTCAGTTGTGCAACTCGAGTTATTCCTCAAAAAAGGAAGCTATGATATGGTTTATGAGATTGATTGAAAATAGCACAAATAAAAACAGGAAGTTATTTGTATAATCTAGTGATACTACACCAGATAAGGATTAGCATAAGAAGTTTCTAATAATGATCATTTTTTTCTTAACCACCCACAAATAAAATACCTGTGCCCTTTTGTTGTTCATCGAGATCATGAATGATAATTCCCTTTTGAAACTTCTTTTCAAGAATACTTCTAATTCCTAAAATATGGTCTTCGACTGCTGCTAATCGAGTATTCATAACTTGTTTTTCTGTAACTTGTAATTTCTGGTGAGGTTCTTGCCATTCTAATTCGAATAGTCTTTCACTGCAACCTCTGCAGTATTCTTTATAACATATGAACATCTTGTTCTTAATTCCTTTGCATGATACCAAAAACAATTTGCACAAGGGTACTCCTGTATCTCCGGTTCTTAATATGAACTGAGGGTTACAAGGTCCACTACTAACCATATTAACTCCCTTTGAAAAGAGAGCCATGTTTATGGCGGATTGTAACTTTTCAAGTCCTGTGTCCTGAAGTAACTGATAAGACGGTAATTCTTCAGTTTCAGAATCTGAATCGGTTGAATTAGCATTTGGATTTGCTATTTAATATGTAGAGTAGATTGTCTTGGATTTAGACATAAGAGAATCTACGTCCAACAAATCTTCATTAATTTCAGGGACCAATATTGTTAGAAAATTTTCCATTTTGTGGACAATAATTAATTACATTTTAATGATTTTAATAATTTATCAGTTAAGTTACATGAATTTAATCTGGATAAAGATAATAAAGTGGCCCAATAAAGGATTTAAATTAATGGGCCGAAGTTCAGGAGGAAAATGAATCCTAATCAGTGTGGACCGGACCCATATTAAGCCTTTGATGAGGAGGTCCGATATGGATGCTATATAAAGAAGGTTAAGGTCTCTTATAATTGTTGTACCAAATCGTTAATGTAA
Organism: Erythroxylum urbanii; assembly: GCA_027568935.1. Classification (NCBI taxonomy): domain Eukaryota; kingdom Viridiplantae; phylum Streptophyta; class Magnoliopsida; order Malpighiales; family Erythroxylaceae; genus Erythroxylum; species Erythroxylum urbanii. Next base: position 25,777,077 of record JAOQML010000007.1, read on the forward strand.
GGATACCTTGACTCATTCAGAGGTTCACATGTACAGAAAGCTACAAAAAGACTTTAATGCATCCCCATGAGTAGATCCTGTGAAGGTGATGGTGGTTTGCGCTCAATTCGGCCTCAGAAAGTCTGTTTGAAGTTATGAAACTGAAATTAGGTATTTTTCATATTTCTTTGTTTATTTCCTTTTCATGTGCGATCTACGACACGTAAAGGTTCATGTTACGTGTTATACGTGGTATCAGAGCTGTTACGTGATCGAGTGGTTAAAAACAATTTTTTTTTAGTTTTTTCTCTATAAGGTTTTTAAAGAATAAAGTTTTGTTTTTCAATTTTTTTCTTGCCTATTGTTGCTTGAAAGTGATATACATGTGTTTAAAAAAAGGGTTGAAAACGAGCCTAGGATTGTGAAAATCTGGCTCAAATCTCACTAAAAATCACCATTTTTTAGCGAGGAGGGAGAGAGCGTTGGGCGTGTGTGCCACACAAAGCCACGGTGAGGCGACAACGTCTGGCGTGTGTGCACACACTACAGACAAGTGGCACTGGGGATGAAGGGACGCAGCTTGGGGTCAGTTGAACAGAATGTGTTGCATGACCATTAAGAGATCCATACTTGACCATCTGCTACGTAGACTTCCGGAGATAGACATAACGAAGGAGTTTCTTGATAATATCTCTCAGAGGTAAACGGTCTCATCTAATGTTGAGATAAGTGCCTTGAAAAAAGAATTATTATCTATGAGTTATATTGGAGAAGGGGGAGTTATGGAGTACATATCAAGAATGATCCATCTACATAGTAGACTAAAGATGCTAAATATTCCTTTTTCTAATGTTTACATAGTTCACCAGACTCTGAATATACTCCTTTCAGAGTTTAGTAATTTAGTGACGACATATTATTCGCTGGATGAGGAATGAGACTTCAATGCTTTGATTACCCATTGTGTTACTGAGGAAGAGAAACTCAAGACTGTTTCTCGAAGTAATTAAAGGGATGGCCAAGGTGAAGCCCGCTAAGTTCAAAGGTATAATGTCTAAATCTTGTCCATATGTTGATGTTGGTCAATCTAGTGCTAGTAAAGATCTAAGGGATATAAAGAAGTCAGCAGTATAAGGCCTGGAAGGAAAGACGAAATCCATCAGATAACTCCTTGGCACATCAATTTATAAATCTAATTTTGCGATAGTCGCATCAAGTTCTTTGTGGCTAGATGGTGGAGCATCTAATTATGTTACTTCCATGATGCAGAGGTTCATATCTAGGATAGAGCAACTAAAGGGCAAGAGAAATTGATGGTTGGCAGCAAGGAAGAAGCGAATATAATATCTATAGGGGATGTATGCTCTGAACCTTGATGCAAGGTTCATTTTGGTTTTTACACGAAACATTTTACATTTGATCTTTGCATTAATTTTAGACAAAGAAGGTTAAAGTCTTGTATTTAATACAAAACATATTGGTACGACTTCCTTGTCATGTGGTTTATATAGAATGTGTCTTATCCCGAATTAGATATATGCTTCTTCGTATCTTGCTGAACAAGTCATGAAAAAGGAAAATCGTGATAAAGGATAAGTCATACATGTTGTGACATAAAGATTAAGCCATATTTCCAAAGCGAGGGTTGAGAGATTGATTAAGGAAAACATTATCTCAATTCTAGATTTTGATGATCTGGAAACATGTGTTGACTGTTGTAGGGCTAAGTTGACTGAAATAAGAAAAAAGGGGTCAACTCATGCTTCTGGCTTGTTGGGTTTGATACATATGAATATCAGCAGACTTTATACAGTTGCATTGTGCAATTTTAGATATATGTTTGATATTTTTTAGTATCGAAAACCTTGTGAGACAAAATGATGGATTTTCGTTATCTTTGGATCAAATGTTTTGTTTTTAAACTTAGTCGACCATACAGTAGCGTGACTTAACTAAATTTTTAAACTAGTTTTTAAATTTGAGTCAATAATGCAATTAATTATTGTCCAAGGGGGAGAATGTTGGAAATTTTCCTATTTAGTGGACAACAATTAATTGCATTTTAACAGTTTTAATAATTTATCGGTAAATTTAATCCAAATAAAGATAATAAAGTGACCTAATAAAGGATCTAGATTAATGGGCCGAAGTCAAGGAGGAAAATAGACCACGATCAGTGTACACGGGATCCATATTAAGCCTATGATGGGAGGCTCAATATGGATGCTATATAAAGAAGGTTAAGGTCTTTTGCAGTTACTGTAGCAAATCGTGAACGTAAAGATACTCTGACCTATTCAGAGGTTCACGTATACAAAAAGCTACATAAAGGTTTTAACATGTCCAGGTGAGTAGATCTCATAAACGTGGCGATGGATTCGGACTCGATTCAGCCTCGAAAAGCTCGTTTAAAGTTATGGAATTGAATCAAGTATTTTCTACATTTCTTTGTTTATTTCCCTTTCACGTTTAGTTTGAGACACATACTAAGGCTCATGTTACGTGTAAAAAATACTACTCTAGAATTAAATAACTAATTTTTCTGAGGACAATTTATAACAAAGTGTCCTAAATTGCGTGGGCAATTTCACCAATAATAGTTTTTAAATACTTAATCTTATCTTCAACTGAATGCTGAAAATGTTTTGCCAAATAATTACTGATAGTGGTTTGCTTCCGTTGATCAATTGTACTATCCTATAACTGAGGGTCTTTATATCCAAATTTTAGATAAGTTTCTTCTTTTAGATGGTCCCAAAGTCTTCCAATACCTGCCGACTTATATTTAGTAGCATCATCATGATAATCTGAATATGCTTATCTTGTCATATATCCTCCTAAATAGGGGATTTGTGTTGGTCGTGGTTATTGACCTAATGGTGATGTGGGAGGTTTTCTTTCACTTATTTCTTCTATCCCTGCATCTGTCATAGATATTGATGCCGAAACCCTAAGGTTAAAGAATTTGAAACCCCTTAAACACATATTTTGGATAGAATATAAATAAGAAGAAATCTCCAACCCTAATGAACTCTTAATCAATTATATGAAAGGAAACACATATAATAAGGTTGATTTGAAAACAATAATAGAAATTCGCCACTAATATTTACCTTGATAAGAATTATATTCTTGATGCAATTGAAAAAGACAAGAAATCCTCCCTTATAGAATTCATTATTCATCCAATCTCACCCTAAATAATGTTTATTATGATGTATTTATACCCCTTGAAAAGAAAGAAAATCTAACTATGTAAAAGACCTTTAAACATGGGCATTTCATCAAAATAATTAAAGTCCAAACTAATATTTCTAAAATACAACCCATTAAACCTAAAAGATTTATACAAGCCTAAGATACAAGTAGTGGGCTGCCGAAAGTTATGCTTCTAATGTAAAATAATTAATTAAACAATAATGAAAGTCTTCTTGCACATTCCGCCTAACTTGATTAGTTATGATGACATTGGCCCTCATTATCTCTTGAGATTCTATGCCATTTACAATTCGACCCATCTAGGGTTGGAGCTCTTCTTTAAACTTCTTAGCTCTTGATCTTATTATTGGACCCTCTAACATTACTAGCTCATCTTTGGCTCCATTTCGTTTACAAAGTCTCACGGTTGTGTTCACGTCAGATACTTCATAATTTACAAAATTATGACTAACTTGTGAACCTTGAATTGATAAGGTTTCAAAAGCACTAGTATAACTCAGCTTCACTAGTATCACTTCTTAGTGTGAAAATTGGCTTGTAATTGCGGAATCATAATGACAATTGTTACAAAGGTTTTCCTTTAAGCACCAATTTATTCGCTAGTTGCGTCAACCCCTTTGTACGACAATCTCACTTAGCTCCGTTAAAGCAAGATTCAACCTTGTCTCGTGATTGTCGACCAACTTACTTGTTCTCGAATGCCTCATGATCCTCATAGTGTTTAACTCTCACACTCTTGCAAGAAAACTACAAAAGAACTAAATATTCATGACAAGAATAAGAATAAGAAAGAAATATGACAAACATCAACCTTTATTACTTCCCTCAAAGTATACAAAGAATGCTCTCTCACATCTTAGTGTCTCCCACACTCACTTCCCTTAAGAAGAGCAAGGTTTAAATGAATTATTTATAGGCATTTCTAGATGATCAAGTTAGAATCCTAATAGAACTTTACTAGTTAAGGTCACATCTTATCCTATCTTATTCTTATCAGATTACATCACACTAATCAATAGAATGACATCCTAATCTAATTAGGATTCTATCTAATAGGATTAAGCTGCATCATAATAACAAGATAAAAGATTACATCTATATAAGAATGATTTATTTATATCCACAAAGATCTCTTCTATCTATAGATGATTCTTCCATATGATCTTTATCTTTTAGAGTTGATATTCATCTATTGTGATCTTATTGGCCACATTATCCACGATCTCCTCATCTCTATTCGTTGATGATAAGTCATTCAAGCTAATAGCACACTAGTCAGACCAATGCTTTCCCATGCCAACTTCATTAGACATGGTCTGTCCATTTGAGCACATACTAAGTTCTTAGTCCATCAAGAACCCAGCCATAGCTAAGTCAACTTGTACAAGGTCTGAAACTCTCCCAAAACTCGCACTATGATTGATCTAACTTGCTAAGTCACCTTAGAACTCTCTCATATTCTGTCATGTGTGTAATCCAGCTAATCTTCCACCTGATGTTCATCTCAAGCCTTCTTTTGGTCTCACATCTGAATCTTGCATCTCGTCGAAGATTTTCGCCAATGTGCACCAATACATGCCAATGTTTGACAATGTTCATTTTCCTCCTTACCTCCTCGCAGGTCTTTGTCATGTTCCGTTGTTCCACGTGTCAAATATTGGTTAAGACTGGTTAATAATCGCATGATTCCGCTATCTTGAACTTAAAGATCTAAAAACAATCCTCTATCATTTGTACGAAATACCATACAGTTCCTTTAATCCTTTAACTCCAACGATGATTAACTAAGATGAACAAGTTTTATTCGTTGTTTTACTAATTTTTCACAACTCTCTTTCTTTAAAAGAGGCATCAGCATACAATGTCCATCACCAACTCGAATATGATATTCGTCACTTTTTAGTGTCGGAACCTCTAGTCGGCTATAACTCATCAATTATCCTAACCTGACAAGATATAGGCTTGATGGCCAATTCATCAAGCGGATGAGATCTCTTCAGACTATTTTCTAGCTGAAGTCATCGATCCCACATTTTAATTAACTCTTGATGATGCTGAATGTATCTTTTAGTACCCATTAATTTGGTACTTACCTTGATAATTTTCATCGGAAGGCTTCAAATTTCTTCAAACTAAAGCTTAATTTTGGTTGGGTATTTGGTTGATTCTATTTTGGATGAATTCATAGAATCATTGAGTCTCTTGATTAAGGGATTGTTCAAGCGCAAATAATTCATTCCAAATATTAATAATACCTGTTTGCTCTTGAATTCTTTAGGCAAACGTGGTGATTCCAACTTCACATCTCCATTATTGAAGAGCTTCTAGTTGTACCATATCAATTTTGCATTTGCATATTTCGACGATTAATCTTTGTCTCATAGTTTCGAGGTTAGATAAAAGAATAACTAAATCCATCAATTTGGTGAGAGAGCTTCAAATATATCGATATCTCGATATTCTTTATAACTTCTAGGCCTCGTTTGGTTGGCGGGAAAGTAAAGTGGATTTGGAATATGATTCTTAGGAAAATAAATCTATGGAAAGTAAAGGTATTTACATGTTTGGATACTTATAATAATTCTAATAAGAAAGTTGGGTGGATTCTTATTATAGTGTTTGGTATACAACAGTATTTCATGAAATATAATTTAATTTTGACTTGTGCTTTCAATTATATCCCTACAAACTGAATAAAAATTGAAATCGTTAAATACTGTAAATTTGTAATACAAGTTATATTATTAAATGTTAATTTTTTCATTTATGATATTTTAATCACATAATAAAGTTATATCATAAATATAATATTGAAAAATACTTAAAAAACCTCAACCGAGTACAAAGATAAATCTTGAATCAAATATTAAAATTTTTTCTAACATTGAAAAAAATACAAATAGTGCATCTGAAGATTGTCGATTGAAACTTCTGAACAAAAATATCCAAAATCCTGTTAACGAGAGAACAATAAGAATAGTTGAAAATGAGGTAAGGTTTTATAAAAAAGTTGTCATAGAGTTGAGAGAAATGGAAGGATTGAATTGACTAGCGTATTTTTTAGATTAAATTTATAAGGAAAGTAATCTAAATACTAAGGGGGTGATGGGATTTAGAATCCAAGTAAAGTGCTACTACTTTTCTTAGTCTGGGAAAGTTTTTACTTTCCTAACTACTCAAAAAAATGAACCAAACATGATAATATAAATTTTAGGAAAAAAAACTTCTTTCCCAACCAAGAATCAATGCTTTCTTATGGAAAAAGTCTAATTCTTCTTTGTAAAGGAGGAATGTAATCTATACCTACATCCCATGGATAAAAGTGAAGATAGGATCTTTTTATATGAAGAACACGAAGGAATTTAACAAAAAAAAACACCATAACAACATGCCATGTTTGCAGCCTCTACTACTACTTACACGTTCCCATCTAGAACCAGAATTGCTAAGGTCTACTCGTCTTTAGGCCTTTTCACGTTGAGCCAACTTTCTCAAATTCGATAATAAGGGAGTGGTTAGTTCGTATAGGGAAAAAATAATAGGAATAAGAATGAATATAGTGAGGAATGAGAATGGATATTATCATTATAATTATGATAGTTAGTTAAGAGGAAGGAATGATTATTATTACTATTGACAATAGTTAATTTGTAAAAAATATTAAAAAATAAAAATGAATTATATTTTAATTT
>JAOQML010000007.1:25894360-25914771 GCA_027568935.1 Erythroxylum urbanii
CAGTTCCGTCGGTAAATGGCGACGGAATTTATGGCGTCGGTAATGTTCCGACGCAAATTCTCAATTTTCTTGTAGTGTTAAGTTAAACTATTAAAATCAAAATATTCATAATATTTGTTGATAATTAATATTAAATAATTATATATTAACTATATGATAAATTAAATTATAAAAAACAAAGAAATCAAAAACGAGTTTAGATCACCTATTCTCAAAAGTCTGTGCCATTCTATTTCTATTAAGATCCATCCATCCAATTTTTTTCTGTCCTATTTATTGGATGAATGGATCTCAATAGGAATAAAGTAGCACAGACTTTTGAGAACAGGTGATCTGTCCGAATCAAAGATAACCTAGCAATTGATGATTTTAAATCCAATTTAAAATAACTAATAAATTGAATAGTTGCAACAAACCTAACACAAAAATAAAACAATAATAAGTAATAAAGGAGTTCAAATGAAAAAGAAACCTAAAAGTCCATGAGTATGAGTTTCATCTTAGTTCCTCCAAGTTGTATTTTGTGTCTATATGCCTGCAAATTATACATATTTATCATTGGCAAACCAAACCATCAGAACAACTAATACAAAGTTGCTTTAGTTGTTGTTAAACGAAACCATCAGAACACATATTGGAACTTAAGATCATCACACATTCGAGTCTTAAAAGATGCCACAGGACAACTAAGACGACGTTTTAGCAGACAAAAGACCGATTCTTGATTCATAAGGAACAGGTGCAACTCAAATTACTTTGATAGAATCATATCATATCTCATTGAATTGCCAAAAGTAATATATAGGATATCTAACAATGCAACTGATCAATCATCACACAGATCGCGGGTAAGCAAAGTTCAACGTTGGTCTACAACAAATTGATATGAACAAACAAAAGGAAGTTATAGATGAGATACCAAACTAAGTAGAACTAAGGATGATGTTGTTGACCGGGATGAAGACGGCCTTAACGACGTACCCTACGAGTCCCATTACAACAAAACCGAGGGCAGTACGGCAAGCCACTTTGGTGAATTCTATACATAACGAAGAAACCACAAAACCAAACCCTAATTACACGAACTGAAACCAGAAATTTAATAGAAAGAAAAGACGAAGAAGAAGAAAGATGATAAAAGAAAAACCTTGGCGATCAGGCTTCTGGCAACGCTTGAGAAAGCGGACACCGTCCCTAGCGAAGTCTCTGAGAGGGTCGAAGCCGTAGTCTATGGCGTCCATTGTCAATGCCAACTGATCTGTGTCTTGGGAACAAAAGAAGCCTTAAAGCGCAGAACTTGTTTTCGTTTGGTGGTGTGGCATGAGGCTGTTCAGTTTGCATAAGACCTTGTACGAGGTAGTTCAGTTTACGTAGGACTTTGTATGACGCATTTCAGCGCACGTACGAATTGTTTAATCGGTGAGCAGTTGTTTTTCATTCTTAGCCTTCTTTTTTTTCTTAAATAAAAATTTGTTAATGATGTCGATGATAATAATAATAATAATAATAATAATAATAATTTTTAATTATTCAATAATACACATCTTCGACTCTCGTAAAGAAAAGGCTGATATACGGGACCAAGTGACTGCATTCCGCTTATATATATGTGCAAAGAAGGTTATGAAACTGCACATTCCATATAATTAGGCAAGTCATAGCAGCGACTGGAAAGTTAAAAGTTGTCGCAATATCATCAAGTTAAAGGGTTTAAACAGGATAGCTGGTTAATCCATTACAATTAAATACAACCTCCTTGACAATAGAAGTTGATAAACACAAGCTTGCAAAACTCCAATCCAATCTAATGTAGTATTCTGCGGTTGATTGCCTTTTGCTGCACCACCGAACACCACCGCCACATTCAGGTCCTGTCAACTGCAAAACAGAAAGGAGATTGCAAGTTGGATCTCATAAAAGATGAAGAAAATAGGAAAAGGCAGACCCAAGTGGTACGATTAGAACAAATTGTACAGCATAAATTTAGTTGGATGAATGAATAGAACAGAGATTTAACTTTCTGACACTTACTAGCACAACAGTTAGTGCAAACCAATTATATCAAGATAAGCAAATCCGAGTTCCTTACAATTCCACCTTGGTTACAGAAGCAAGTAGTTCTAAGTTGAAATGCCGAAGATAACACAATTACAACTGCAATATATTTTCTTTCTGCAGATAACACATTAGCCATTAGGTCGAATATGGATCGTAGAATTTAGCATTAGAAGCTCAGGTAGTGAGAAAAACTAGACCAATTTCCTTCTCTAGGGTTGCTAAGGGAGGTAGACCTAAAAATTTGAATGCAAGATTCAAAGATCAGATTGGATTTTATATCTTGGGTCTGACAGACAAATCAACGTGTGTGGTTCAAATATAGAAAGTACTAATGCAAACAGATCGAAGACCATGTACGTTGAATAACAGCCTGGGTCACAGATAGGATTTATAATTGCTAAAAATTCTAGCTAGAAGCAGTAAACAGGATGTCATTCTAGTAATCGGGCAAACAAAAATAACATGAATCATACATGGAGAATTTTAATCGTACTGACAATAAAATAACTTAGTATTTTATTCTTAAATGTTGTCTATCCTTGATTCTATTTTGGCACCCATCAATTATACATAAAGACTTGCGAACTCAACCAACATCTTTCAAAGAGAAAGAGAAAGAACCATACGAGTAGCATCTGGGGCACACATTAAGTTGCACAGTTGTTCAAGCAAAAAGTGCACTTAAGATCCAAAATCAGATTCAACATTATCACTAGAAGTCTGTTCATATATGTACTAGAAACGAGAACAAGAACCATGTTGTGATTCTCTCAACCCAACAGCCTCTAGTGCTCATGAAGCTAAAACAATTTATGTCAGATTGAAGAAAGACAATTAAGGGCTAGCCGTTGCATAAGTTTTACAAATATTCTTTATCATTATCAACAACACAAAAGTACAAACTAAAAGGTAACTCTTCCCAACTCTCTGTTACATGTTTTGTTAAACTGAGTTAACTTATTTTTTAATTCCACTCAACTTTCTCAAGTAATCCCTACTACTAATAGGAGTAGGAAGCAAATTTGAAGGAAACAAAAATGTCAAGACAGCAAAAGCCGCTCCCTCACTGGTGCTAATTCACTTTTGCATGTTAACCCAAAAGATATCCCCAACAAATGGCAACTGGAACACAGACTTTTAAGAATTATAACTATTTTGAAAGTACTCTCAGCATATATAAACCTTTCAAGTATATCATTCATGATAACTACTTAACAGTACAAACATGTTTGAGAAGGTAAAAAATAAGTAAAGAAATAACAATTTGTGATTTTTGTAGAGCAGTTACCGTTGCTATCAAATTCTGAACACTATAACAACAAAGAATGGTTTGCGGAAATATAAAATCAAAGGTTTGAACATAGAAAAGTAAATATTTTACATTATTAAGGCAATTTTTTAACGTAATGAATTTTCAACTGATTATGATTGATTTGTTCCTTTTTCCGCCAGTAAAAGTGAGAGGATTCTATCAACATAGAAAAATTGTACGTGCAAAAGATGGACATACAAGCAGTTGGCTTTACTTGGTTGGTACCTCCACATCCTAGACTTCTTCATTAAAGGAGGATCAGGCCATGATTTTTGTAAATTTAGGCATATGGATGACAATGACATATGAACCTCAATATAAGCTATATGATGATTCTAATAGTTGAAACACTTAAAGCATCCATTATTTACCTACAATGACATGCTAATGCTCTCCAAGACGTTAACAACTCTCCTTAATCATTTTCCTTGCTTTTTTGACAGATTTCTGTATTTCACAATATCAATTTCCAATTAATAACAAGAATAATAATAAAACATGTTTGGAAAAGTTTCTATCCTAGTAGAGACAACAAGTGCCTTGCAGATATTCTCCAAGACGATAACAATTGTCCTTAATCATTGTCCTTGCTTTTTTGACAGATTTCAGTATTTCGCAGTATCAATTTCCAATTAACAACCGAAGACTTAACATGTTTGGATAAGTTGCCATCCTAGTAGAGACAAAAAGTGCAATGTCCTAGCATAATTAATGACTTCTAACTACTTTAACCTAAAAATGAAAAACAGAAAGCCCTAGATGAGACGGTTCAAGAGCCTAAGGGTAGCTCCAAAAACAAGCTTTTGAGCTAAGACAAAGCATATGCACACGGGGACAAGCCCAACATAAAAGACAGGTATGTTAAGCTCCCTTATCTGCAGCCTAATCAAAAGACTTCTTTCAAAGTTCAGCACTGACGACCCCAAATTTGGCCGCTTCGAACTAAAAACCTGTCTTTGCATCAGCAAAATGCAATAACAAACAATAGAATTGATGCAAGAAAACATCAGGCAACACATGTCAGTCGTAGACTGCAATGCCTTTCTTTCAATAAATGTCCCCATAACCACAACTATTGCGCAGTCACAATAAATCCCAACACAATCTATCCTTAACAACGATCTCTTCCTGTCTTCATATCACCTTTGAGCTTCTTCATAAGTGATAAATCCTCTGCTCCATCCTCATTCTCTGGTCCTTCCTCAGGTATCAAATAATTCATGCTCCTTACAGACATCAAACTAACAGAACCCCACATCAAACAAGCTACAGCCTTGAGCCTTCAATGAAACACTGATCTCACTATTGAATGGCGTATAACACACTAAACCTAACAAGTATCCAACAAATTACTACAATCATATACTACCAAAACCTGAAATGGACAACCTCGAATAGGAACTTCAAACATCTAACCCCTAGTCGTAACAATTTAGTGAAGAACCTGGATGTAACAAACAGCAAAACCATTCTAGAAATGCAAGCACATTAATCATAGTTCGAGTAAAACCACGAACTTGAAAAATAAAAACAGCAACAACATGCAAACATACCCTTGCCCATCGAGATTCCCCTGCCCACTGCTCCCACTCCCAAACGACCCATCCTCCGCCGCAGCAGTCTGCCACACCGACTGCCACGCCTGCGACGGGGGCTGCACATAAACCCCAGTATGATCCACTGCCGGGCGTCCAATCATCATTCCTCCAGGAGCAGCCCCGGCAGGCTGCCCCATGGGCGGATAATAATACGGCACACCGCTCGCGGTGGGTCCGACCATTCCTCCGAGCGCAGCCTCTTCCTTGATCTCATCTCGCGGGACGATATCGACGAGAAAATCGAAGATATCGGTTCGGGTGATCGCGGCAGCGATATCGTTCTTCTGGAGGGTTCTGCGCTTGTTCTCTTCGGCGTGAAGCCAAGAGCGGATAGTGAGCTCCAAGATGAAGAGCTCGCAGGCCTTAGCGAACAGAATGGGGGCTTCGGCGGAGATCATGCGAACGTCTTCATCGGCTTTCATGATCTTCTTGATGCGAGCCAGAGGCAGCTGGTGGTTCTTGAAATCGTTCACTTGCTCGATCTCTTGGCGCTGGTAGGACCAGAACATCTGGAGCTGCTGCTGTTGTTGTTGCAGCAGGTGGTGGTACGGCGCCGCCGCACCCGGCGGAGGAGTGTGGTGGACCGGCGGTGGCGTAGCCGGTGGGTATGTGGAGGATTGAGCTTGCTGGTGCTGCCCGTCCATTGGGTTTCGGGTTTGGTTCAGTTTTGTTGATCGTCTTTTTATATTTAATCTCTACCGAGTGATGAAGAGATAAGGTGAAAGAGCGGAGGAGGAGTTAGTGATGAGGACATGCGTTTCGGGCCGTCTGATCTGCTGACTTTGGTGATTCATGATTCTTTTAGTACTCTCTCTTTTTTCTTTTTCTTCTCTTTTTTGTCCTTACATTAATGTCATTTATTACTTGGATACTTTCCTCACCCTTGTAATTAAACATATTGAAATTATAATAAACAACATTTTTCTTAATTTATTGTAATTAATTGAATTATTGAAAACATTATTGCTCTAGTGTAGTTGGTTATAAGGTTTTAAATTGTGAAATATAATTTAAAGGGTAATTGTAAAAAATTTCAATTTCATAATATTAGTCCAAATTTTAAAAAAAGACGTTAAAATGTTCCAACTTTTAATTTTTAGTAAAAATAACTCGACGTTTACCTAGTGCACATGCAAAGGGTAATGGTTGCGGGTTCCTCGTTTCAAAAGAAAGTTTAACTTCCAATTTTTAGCCCCCTAGGAGATAATCGATTTGGTAGAGTGGAAGACATGAGGTCAAAAGGTCTTGTGTTTGAATCCCTTACCTGCTCTCGATCGAGTAAGCCTGTCGTACAATGCTTGTCTAGTGCGGAGTACCCGATTGATTTGAAAGATCCTGTGTTCGAATCTCTTTAACTATTTTCGATCGATATCTAGTATGAAGTACTCGATTGATGTGATTTACAGGCTATTGCGTCAATCCGCAGATTTATCCAATATGCAAGTGATAGCAGATGCGAGTTCATCCGTTTAAAAAAAAAGTGATGAGCTACATCAAATTAATATTTTTGTCACATAGTTACTAGGTATTATATTTATGCTGCATATAAATTTTATTATTTAATATAATAATATCAAAAATTCTAAAATAATTATACACTCTTCCTTGTGTTTTACTTCGTAATTATTTTAAAGCGTTTAACATTTTTAATTTATTAAATAATCAAATTTATACGTCATATAAATAAAATGCTTCATAGTCACATAATAAAAATATTAATTTAACATGATTCGTTACGTTATTCATATTAATGAAAAACTTAACGTCGAATTGTTTTTATTAAAAAATAGAAGTTGGAGTATTTTTAACGCTACTTTCTAAAGTTTACGCTAATAATGCAAAATTGAATAAAGTTTGAAATTTTTAATAATTTACCCTAATTTAAGTTACAAGATTATTGCAAAAATTATGGTTTATACAAAAACGTTTTCGATTAATACATATATAATTACAACAACCATAATAAAAATATTATAACCATAACATAGAATTATGATTAACCTTTTTTTATAATGTCAAAATTACGTTCGTTATCTTTCGAGCAAAAATTGTTGAAGAGAAGGCTGCATAGTACAGGATTTCACCCGATCTCGCATATAAGTGAAACTTTATTGTTATTATCTTTTGAATAAAAATTGAGTAATATAATAATTAATAAAAATATATTTTATAAAATTAAGTAATTAAGTAATAATTTAAAATTAAACAATAAATTCAGAATTAACTCATATATAGCATATTCTGCCTTTCGTGTAAATCGCAGGCAAAGGTGATGTCAAGTTGCAATTTGAAGTTTGTGATTGGTTGATTCGGGGAATGCGGTACAAATACAATGGCAGCCATTAAAAGTGAAGGAATATGACCATATGATGTTGATATGATATTTGATGTGAATAGAATAGAATCAAATAGAAATAGACAGAGCAAGATAAGCAATCACTTTGAAAAAGCTTTCATATACTTTTGTCGGGTATTTTCCATTTGCGTTAGGATGTTTCAATCTTGTGTTATTAAATTTTGTTCACACGTTTATATCAATTATGTCGGGTGATCTTTGTTTTCGTTAGGGTGTTCAAATCTTGCGCTATTGAATACTGTTCATATATTCATATAAACTTTACATAAATGTATGAATGAGATTTGATAGAAGATTGATAAAAATTATAACTGAAATAAAAGATATTATCTTCTTATATGTCCTTTCTTTAAAAAAGCACATAGATTGGATTGATTGGTACTCTCCAGCCTCATCTATTCAAAAGAAAGTCAATATATGCTCTTCAGGTAGAGATGGTGATGGTTGGAATCAAACCTAAAATGATAAAGAAGTGTCTTTTCAATGCTAATTTGACTCAAAGGTTATCTTTAAAAAATATAAATAATAAAAAGTTTAATAGTATAAGAATTTTTCAGTTTAAATCTCAATCAAATTTTAAATAAAATTTGATATTTTATTTAATAGTTTATTTCGTTAAGTTTTTTAAAAACTATTTTTTTGGTTCGAACCAACTTTGGTTGACCATCTTAAAATCAATATTGAAATCGACTCAAATCTCAGTTAACTTAACGTGTTGATTTCAAGCTTAATCAAATTGTTAACCATATCCTTATGTTATAAATAAAACTCTAAAGTTATGTTATTCATAAGATTGACAATGGATTGCAAGAATTGATCAAGGCCTAAATAGTTTAACTTGAATATGAACACCGGTTTGATTAAACTTGATTTGAACTATTGGATTAGAATTGGATCGATCTATTATGATTGACCAGGCTCCGTAAAAGATTTCAAGTTTAAACTTAAATTTGAAATTAACTAAGTTAAAAAAAATTGAACTTAAATTCAATCAAATAGAATTTAATAAATTAACTTTGAATCAAGTCTAAATTGGTAAATTAAAAATGATATGACTTCACTTAATAACTTGTGAGTCACTGGCACTAGCATGAATTTTCCAAGCCCAGGTTTTTGTTGGGCTCAAACTAGAACTTTCAAAGTCTGATCATTTAGGAAGACTATAATGGCAGATTAATTGATCAAAGCGACATAATTTTGTTAAAATTGACTCTTGATCCACTGCCAAACCTAAGACAGATTCAGATCTAAGATAATAATTGAGATGTCAGAGCATAGAAACGTGAATTCTTAAAGAATGGTTTATTAGTCATCACATCTAAATATAGCAGGCCTTGGAAATATAGATGATGACCTGCCAATGATTCTGTCAAACCCTAAAGCTTCTTTAATGGAGTGATGATTCCTCAACCAGGAGACCATATATCATGAAAAAGCTGATATAATTATCATGGTTAACAACGTCAAACCGAAAGCAAGTTGTAAACGATGTCTGAAATAAGGAGGAAGAACAGACTAATGAGTGCACAAGGGAGAAAAAAGACTTTTTAAGATTCTGTGATTTCTGCATATGAAGAATCAAATTTGTAAAGAATGCATATGTTGTAACCAATTCCTGTGGAGATCCTACGATATGAAATTTCTCATTTCATAAATTCAGTCAGTCCTTTGAAGGCCTTACAATGACACTATTGAAACATTAATAGAGCTCAGCCAAAATGTCAGGCTATAGGGTCTGTGCCTCAGTATGAAAATTCACCCATCCATACCACCTGAAGTTGCAACTCCCTGGGCTCTACTTCAGATGAAACTGTGAAGCCACCCGTCTATGCAAAGGAAAAAGAAACAAAATCTGTTTTTGCATGATGGTTCATCACTAGTCTTCGTATCAACAGGAGTTTTCAAAGACTAATTGTGTTCCTATGATGACTTAAATGTCTAAACTCTTTTTTCTCCAACTTCTCGACTGTGTGCTGTGAACTACTCCCTACACTCATAAACCAAACCTAACAGAGAAGCCTGCAGCTTTCTCTACTTTCTATACCTCCTCCGTTTATACACAATAATCTTATCTTTGTTGGTGTCATTCACCTCAGGCTTTGTAATTTCATCTCTGGCAGAAAGTTGAACATGGTTTCCTTCCAACGTGTTTCCACCTTTAACCAATTCTTCATCTGTTGCAGTAAGCCGAACATGGTTTCCTTCCAATGTGTTTCCACTTTTAACCAATTCTTCATCTCTTGCAGAAAGTTGAACACGGTTTCCTTCCAATATGTTTCCACCTTTAACCAATTCTTCATCCTTGACCCTTTTGCAATCCCCATCATGAGCTTCTTCGTCAACTTTGTCAATAATCTCCACCATTTCCTTCACCTGAACTTCAGTAAGTACCTGAAGAAGTTCCTGGGGTGTAGATGCCGGATCAAGCTCCCAGCAACCTTTTGGAGCTTTTTGACCCTCGTGACCTGTGAGCCTGTATGAAGGGACCATGTGAGAAAACCGAAACATCTCTTCTTTTGGAATTGTTCTGATGCTAGTAGGGTTGAAATGCTGGTGGAACACTGTCTTTAAACCAGCTACTTTAATGAGTGGAACGACGGTTACTCCTCTTTCCTCATTATAGTCTTCGAGGACTTGTACCATATCGTATTTGTGTATGACTTCATCTGGAGTAAGCTCATTCCAATTAGGAGACCAATTCCTATAAAGAGCCCAAACATCTCCCTTTCTAGGAAAGATTTTGATCGTCCCTCTAAGACCCTTGGTCCACTTAACCTTGTGTGAGAAAGAATTAAGAGACTTATTGACTTCACGTTTGCCTATCCAGAAGTCCCCAATTGTCTTGTAAAAGCCAGAGCCAATCCAGTTTATTGGGGCCAATTCATGGTTACTTTTGGAATTAAGCCAACTGATCTGCACTTTAAATGGTTTTAATGACATCACCCGATGAATCATAGCATAATAGCGAGGCATCCCATCATCATCATCATAAGCAGCCCAAACCTGGTTTTTGTCGAATGACATTTCTGAGCGATCATGGTCAAAATCATGGAAGTCCGGATCTGAAACAATCATTGATAATGGATTGACATCCTTTCCATCAAGAGCATTATTATCACTGGCAGAGACAGCCATACTGACGTCAGCTTTGGTCTTGGTATCTACAAACTCCTGGTTTTTGCTTGCATCAGCTATCTTGCCATCTGGAGTACAGTTCTTCCAGTGGTTTTCCTTCTCTATCTCTTTCTCAGAAATGATTGGTACAGAAGCCATCGCTGAAGTCCTGGATGCGACAGTATTCCATTCATTAATCTTTGCGCGAATATCGTTCTTAGATTTCTCCATCAAAATGTTTCGGACTTCTAGTTGTGACAATTCTCTTGTACTAATGCTTCTTCGTACGTAGAACCTACCTTTTTGAGAACCCACTGGACCAAAATCTCCATTTTCATTTCCCATTTGATTTGCTCTCTCTTTTGGATGCTTGCCTGTTCTTTGCTCCTCAGCATGTCTTTTATTTTTCAGCCCCTCGCCTTTTGGCACAGAACTTGAGCCCGGATTTAAGGACCTGGTAGCTGAATCTGTGGCCATTTTCTTATGAGGCTGAGGTTTCAGTTGAAAGGTTTCTCCTCTCATGTAAGCAATTGATGCCTCTTCATAATTTCTCTTCAATTTGTCATGTTGAGAAGAAACAAAAGCTGCTGATGGCACATTTCCAACATTAATTGTACTAGAGTAAGTACCAGGATGAGCTGCTGCTCCCATGCTTGTTGCCGGCTCTGGATTCTTTCTTTTAACATGCAAGTATTCAAACCTTGAATTTGGATAACAGTTTTGTGACCGCATGAAAGAAGTCCCCGAAGTAGAGTGGTCCCTGCCATGAATAGGTGGAGGTGGTGTCTCAACAGCAATGAAAGGATACCGACAGTTGTGGCAGCAGAGGCTGCGGTTCATATACACCCGAAGGTACTCAAATTGTAATTTGCAAGCATCACAGGTTGTCCAAAAGGTATTGGACTTGGAAGAATGAGGAGTAAGATTAGAATGCACAGCACCATTGGGAGTGCATGCATATGAATTGCTACGGTTGAAGATGTTATGGAAACCATTCTGATGATTTGGAACATGTGATGTCCAATTTGGGACTCTTCTATACATATCCCTAACTTTTTGCTTCTGGTCATAAGCAATTTTCTTTGTTTTATCTGACAACAAACTCCAGGCGTCGGATATAATCTTAAAAGCACCATCAGCACCTACTGATTTATTTTTATCAGGATGAAGAAGGAGAGCCAATTTTCTGTAATGTTTCCTGATTGTGTCATCATCAGCAAAGGGATCCACGCCAAGGACTTTATACCAATCTACTTCCCCACTTGTTGTTTGCTCAGCAGAGATGAACACGTCAAGGGTTGCAAGAAATTGAGTGATACCATCAAGATCAGGGTATAAGTTTTTTGCCTTCAAAGCGAATCTTTTTGCCTGAACAATGTCCTTATCAGCAAACTTCTTCTCTGCAACACTTTTAGCCTTTAAGGCCTCTTCTTTATTGCATTCCATATTCACTTTGAATCACAACTGGCAGTGCTTGCGCTTATTGGTGAATTCGATCATCAATATGAATAATATACAACTAGAATGTAGCTATGCATCTCCAAGAAGCTGCCTTCATTACAGAAACCCTAATAAAAGAACAAAATGAAACACAAGATAAGGAAATTATCTTCTATAAGAAGGGAATTCCCATCTTTATTGCTGAACAATTTGACCTTGATCAATCAAAGACAATTAAAATATGGAAACATAACTGTTTGCTTCTCTTTAATCATATATTGCTTTCTTTTCGACAAGTTTTATGAATTCAATGGTCAAAAGAAGTATGCACATAATGTCAAAAGAATTCCAAGAATTACGGGAAAAACGCCTTTAAGAAAACAAGGCTACTGCACTGTGTACATTTATAATCTATATCTATTCATAAATATGAAAAAAGAATATATTAACCAACTTTTCCATTCCATACATGATTACAAATTCATAACACAATAAAACAGTAAATGCTACATTGCGAAAAAAAAAAGGAAACGACTTGAGATATTGGAAATGCAGCCATCAAGTAGTCCTAATAAAATTTTAATTTGAAAAACTTATATTAAAGCAGCCAAGCAGAATACATAAGGTGTGGCAAATACATCCAGATAAGGAAATTATATCTGTAGAGAAAGAAAAACAAGTGCCTCAAATTTGAGCTGGATAATAGCAGCTGCAATTGATCAGGGATAGCAACATCAAAGATAGAAACAATATGAATGTTTCTCGTCATCTTTGATTTAGAAAGTTTTCAAAGACCAATTAAATGATCAAATAAAGTAACTAAATAACATTTATGAAGGTCCGAGAATGCAGTACCGAACATCATCAACAGAATTCCACGTGCCACGTTGCAGAACTAGTGTAATACCATGCAGATTTGCCATTCACGTAGAAGCACATAAATTTATGGAAGCAACATTCACTAGATTGTAAAAAGATCGTAAATTGATGCACACTTATCTTTCACAAAAAGCGCCAAAATCATTAAATAAATCAGCCTCACTTAACAAACCAATGATCTCAATTCCCAGAAGCAACAAACAGGCATGAGAATGAAAACCAGCTTATAAAAACGTGCTCTTGTGAAATAATGTCATCAAGTGCCCAAGTTGAATGAATCCGTCATTGGTATCTCAACAACCAAAGAATTGTTTGTTTCCTCAGAATCCATCACATAATTTCAGTCATCATGCACTTCAAGCATCAAACTCTTAAGAGCAGATAAACCCTAATCCACAATTGAACAACAGAAACCCCCAACTCCACCGCTACCCAACAAAAAACGTGAAAAAAAAAAACTTGTTCTGATGGGCTTCCAAAAAATGAGGAAATTTTTCATGTGTTCTTAAAATGATAATTGCAGTGCTTTACACTAAACCCTGAAGGGTTTCTCTCTTCATCGGGCAACAATGTACAACATTGAAGCTAAATTACCAAAAATTACCGACACATAGCTCAATATAAGTCCAAACACATGTGATCATATATAAACATGCATATAATTAGATACAGAGAGATGAAAGTTACCCATTTAAAGAGAGTTGGATTGAAGAAGCGCCATTGATATATTAGTTTCAGATACCTCGAATTCCTGGAAAAGAAGGGTTTTTTTTTTCTCTTATATTTGTTTTATTTTCTTCAAGTCTGAGCAAAATATGGAATTATTTATTATAAAGCTTTGTACTATGTGTATTTATAGTGACAAATGTAGGCCAAAAAACTGACCTTTAAAATTTTCACGGCCAAAAAAAAAAAAAACCATGCTTAGTTTTTACTCTAGTTAATAGGAATGCAAAATTATGGTAAGTTAAAAATATGGAAATAGTAAAAAAAATCATATAAAAAAAGATATTAAAATATCTGGAATTTAAATATTTATAATTATATTATCAATATTAAAAAATAACTTTACTAAATTTATGAAGGTTATTGTATCTTATTAGATTTTTATGAAAACCAACATAATTCTCTAAATAAACAGACAAATATGAAAAAAAATTTACAATATTAATATTCTTCTTAAAGAATAGATGAAGATAAAATCTTGATGAAGACCAAAAAAGAAGAGGTTGGATGAACATACTAAAGATTTGGTAATACAGTCATCTTGTGCAGTTAAAAGGCAAAACTGCATATACAGTGTTCTATTTACAGATTCAAGTTGCAATCAATTCAACTTACTTGTGCAAATTCAGTAACCATCAAAAGTTGAATAACTAGTCAAAATCCAGAGTAAAAAAAGTGATTCATTTAATATCTCTGGATTTGCTTGAATCTTGTATTGGCAATGCAATAATTATATCCAAATACAATATCTAGTTCTGACTGATAAAATTGGTAACCAGGTTTTAACTCTGTTTTTTGCCATTTCTGGAGAATCTGATGTGAAATACCCTAAAAATTCCCATATCTTCGTTTCTCTTTTTCTTAGGCAGATTTGGGTTCATACAAGAGTCAGCCTTTGTTACTGTCATGGACTTAATGCATTTTATTATGTTCTTAACATATAGATTGGAGTTGTCAGGATTTTGTTTTCCTGGAAGAGAGCAATACTCATAAGATTACTTGCCAGAAATGGAGGGGTGCAACTTTTAATCCCAAATGGACAGTATGATAGGTTCAAACCTGGAATTGCCTAATAAGGGCCGGAATAGGATGCCTGTATTTAAAGTATGAACCAGTAACCAGGCAACTACCTAACCATGTCAGGATAAGTTTAACATTTATTCCTGGGTTCATTTGTGAAATTCCAGGTCATCAATATGTGGCACTGCAATGTTAGGTAAGCAACTTGTTCACAAGAATCATTATAGCAGAGAAGACATACTGCAGTTTTGCTTGAGTAAGCATAATTCCTGCTCTGCAATGTCATTGGAATAGGATTTACAGATTAGTAGATTGCAAGAACAAATTGTACGATTAGAAAATTTTAACTAAAAGTCAAAAGACGTTAAACTCTTCTTTCTTGGTGCAACAAGGAATGGATATTTCAGTTCTAAATCTGCAGATAATGAGATGATTGATAGGAAAGAGAGAACTAGCAAGTAGTTCTGTAGGATATCTGAACATTCTTATCAAGCTAATGATTCTGTTCTTATCCTGAAAGTTGCAAGGCAATCAGAAAGAGCTCAGAGGTATAAATTCGACAGTGATGCAGTAGTTGTCAATTGCACCATCAATCCAAATTTAAACCCATTGTTATTCATCTTAAGCTGTAATTTGGTAAGCCATGAGAAGCTCATTGCTTGTCAGCTGGAATCTGCCTCCTGAGAGGAGAATTCCGAATACCAGAACTGAACTTTGAAAGGATCTGCTCATTGATAAGCATCACCTACAGAGTTCCATACCAGGCTGCCATTGGATTTAGACATACAAGGTTTGAACACAAAGATAATGAAGTAATAAAAAGATGATATTCATTTTCTGTTGAACAAATCCATGTTTGGCACAACAAGTATAATAAATTGTCCAGTTCAAGACATAATGAGAATAGACGCCTCTGTTGCTTTATGACCTGAAGATGATGAAATAGCCTGCAGGTCTAAAAATGTGAAACTATGGTCGAAGATGAATTAGTTTTGCCTGAAAAGAATTCAAAATCCATCCAGGAATCTAAAAATTTCACACTAATGAAATGAAAAGACTGTCCTTCACTGATAGCTTCTTACTTTCTGGAGTAACTGATTGACAAGTGACGAGTATTGTTTCTCTCTTAGCAGGATTCTTTGTCATTGGAGGATGTTTACAACTTGATTGTCCTTGGCAATTCAAACAATGGTCTTTGCATAAAGCTGACTGTAGACACTCTTAGTCCGATGAACAACTATCAAACTCAAGATCACTGCTATAATGCAAAGACCTGACATTATCCCACATGTAAGGGAGTAACATATGGAGCCTGAACATGTAAGTGATTTTTCCTCTTGAAGATGTATTGCAAGCAAAGGTTCTAAATTTAGCTGTGTTTGTTTTTTTGCATAATAGTCATAAATGCCACTTGCAATGACACCAGAGAATATAAGAGAGCCGGTAGGACTTGCCAATGTAAGAAAGTTGTACAAGGCACCAAAGCTCTTTAAACCAAAAAGCTCTGAGGCTGAGGCAGGCACAATTGCCCAATGGGCGCCATAGCCAAGTCCTATCAGAATGCTGACAACATAAATTTGTCCAGGCCAGCCAATAGCATAGTACAGAAGTCCAATTGCCATGATAACTTGAACGACAGCCATGGCCAGTGGTCTTGGATAAGCAAATTTTCTAAAGAGAAAAAAAAAATAGTTATACATCTCATATGTGCGAATATAGATGGAATTTGATGATTGTTAGTAGGGTGAGCCATGAAGATGAAAACTTTACCTAACGAGAGCTTCCGAGAAGTAGCCACCACCAACACGGCCTAGAAAGTTCCAAATGCTGATCATGGTTACAAATATGCTTGTATCATTATAGCCTAAAGATTGGCACATCTGACCCAGATTATCAATAACGGTCAAACCAGACCCAGAAGCCAGAACAAGAGAGAAAAACAAGAGCAAAAAGTCTGCCTTTACTAATGCCTGCAGCAGAGTGAAATCTTCCCCTCTTCGTGGGCCTTTTCTGCGCTTGACTCTTACTGCTCCTTCAGCTGCAGCTTGAAAGAGCTTAGCTTGCAATTGAGCAACTCGTTTACGCCTTTCTGATGCTGGAAGTGACTCCACTTCTGCAGGTTTTTCATCCTCAACCTCACTTAGAATGAATGAACTTCCACTCCGTTCCAGCTCAGATTTACCAGCTACTTCTTTATCAGGCTCGGAAAGAAGGCTCTCCTCTATTTGAGGTTTTGGCTTTGGAAAGAAAACCAGCACAACTGGGATTAATATAGGCAGCAATACAAGAATAATCAAGATTACTGACAACAATGTGATCAAGGTTTGACTTAGGTTGACTAAATCCTCAACTATCAGTACTGCCAATAAGTAGGCCGCCAGAATTAGGCAAATGCTGTAGGTAAACAGGAAACCTGAATTATCAGATGGCCTAACTTGCTTGTGACCTCCTACAGGTCTAATAATGAACATTAGAGCAATAACAACCATTGAAGGTCCAACTGCAACCATAAAGATGAGTGATGCTTCGCTTGGGGCATTGAAAATGGCATACACCTGAGTCAGAATTGCACCACTCAATCCAGCAAATCCTTTCAGTATCCCAACAACAGGACCCCGACTTTTGGGGAAGTTCTGCACGCTTGAAACTAGAGCTCCTGTGTTGAAGTAGGTCTCACCATTTGTCCCTACAAATATGGCAGCACACAACTGCAGAAGAAAGTATCGTTAATATTTGTTTGATATATGTCAAAACTGAAGACTTTGCTATCCGAATTTCATATGAGAAATTAGGAAGCCAGGTTGACAGAATCTGGTATTGATAGACATCTGTATATGATAATTCAAAATGAAAGAGCATCTCTTATGTGCGAAGATTTTACTTCTTGTACTGTTAAAACTCCTCAACTCACATCCCTCCAGGAAACCCAATATCCAAAACATCATAATCAGGTTACAGGCAGAAGAATCCACACTATCATTATGATCATCAAATTCCTACTTGCCTATACAAATGGCTAAAAGGTTAAAAATTTTCAGGAGATCAGAAAATACTTAACCCAATTATTATATCCAATGCCGAATATGCGATGAATTCTGCATATGGACTAAATTTATCCTAGAGAGGACATGAATTACATGTTTGGCATTGTAAAGCGAGCAGTATATAAGTCAAATCTGATTCATAAGTTGAACTCTCGAGCAAGATTTAATTAGCTAATACTATATTTTCCTTTAAGGAAAGCAATGACTCTTTTGTTATGGTATTACATTAATGCAGACTGAAATATGAGTAGGAGACATCTAACTCTGCAGCAGTGATTCAACTCAAATTACGGTAAAAATTATTAGCTGAAGCTGATAGTCTCTGCTGGTGCGAGGACGAGAGACAAACGAGACTGGAGAACTCAGCAAGATCAATTCAGTCTGTCAGTACGAGTTAAACAAAAGTACAAAACAAAAAAAACAGGAACATGATGTTAACTTCCCAACTAGGATCCACCATCGTGTCATGTAAAAGAGTTCCCCCAGTAGCAACTATAACAATTAGTTCTGTTTATGTACATCATAAAAGAATTTTGAATATGACGAAAGAATTAACTATGAAGATTAGGGCATCGCAATTAGGAGGAGACAATTAATGCAGAAATCAAACTTCTCTCAGAAACCAGTTCCTGAACTTCTATAAGAATAAGAATGTAAAAAAAAAAAAAACCAAAGAAAATTCTATGCTGAAATCGCATAAGACCAATCAAGAAAGAAGCTCTGATGTAGAGAAGACGACTGAAAATCCAAGGCAAGAACTTGTACTCACCACCCAGAGTGGCAAAGAAGGCAATCTTTGAGTGACCGCAAGCCAAACCAAACCATAACCAACAAAATTCTGCACAGCGCCAACAATCATAATGGCCCAAATTGGGAGGATTTCACATAAGCTCCCAGCCACAAACCCAATACTATCACCCAAGTCCTTGGCCACACCAAGCAAAGCCACCTGTCTCTGATTGTACCCCATAGTGCTCTTTATCACTGGAGATATACTCCCAAACAAGTAACCAATCCCGGCACAAGACATCACCCACATTGAGCACACAAACACCAGCCATCTGTCCTTAACGAAGGTCCTGAATTTCTCACTCACACTCTGCATCATCCACCTCCTCTCTGATAATACAGTGATCCTTTTTTTTATCGCAAGAGATCTTCTTCAGTGTATCAACAAAAAGAGATCTTTTCTTTTTCTGTTTTTCCAAGTAACTAGATATTCTCTGGTTGAGAGATGAAAAGGGTCTTTTCTCTGGACCTCATTTGGTTTCTTTCTTATCAATGCAATAAAGCAATCGGTCGAGTACTGATTGTTGATGGCTTCTTCCACCTGTTATCACTGCCCAATACCCCACAACTGACCCAACGGTCAATTTGCTAACTGCTGTTTAAATTTGCAGCCGTCATCTCTAAACGACACCATTAATCATCTGCATCTCCATCTCCATCTCCATCTCAATCTCATAAATTGGTTTTCATTTAATTTCCAAATCACGTAAGATTCAAGTCAACAATATCTAACAAAATCTTTACTTTTCGCATATGGTGTAAAGGAAATGCCAAATACTTCATAATGTGTGAGTTTCTCCAACTTGGCCTCTCAATCATTGTAGTTGTTAATCCTCTTAAAATCATTTTCCTAATCTGAATTTCTATTCTTAATTTTAAAAACAACCTAAAGATTTAATAAAAATTTAAATAAGCCTTTAAAATATAAATAAATCCTTATAGTTAATATGATGTTTGCAAAACTATTTTGATAAACATAATTTATTAATTAATTTATAGTGAAAATAAGGACTCATTTATACCATAAAAATTTTAAAAGATCTATTTTAAAATGACATAAAGTCAAGATCAATGTCAGGCTCGTCGCTTTGCAAAAGTCTAGATAGGGTCATAATATACGCAACTTTACCTTTATATTTTTACAAACAGACTGTTTCTATAACATATTATTTTTAATATTATGTTAATGATATTTAAAAAGTTAAATAATTTTTATTAGAAAATAAATTTCGCATTGATACTAAATTTTTTCATTAGTTCGGCAGTCTTTTTTCATGATTAATTCTATTTTATGACCATATGTATGACTTAATTAATCTTCTTTGTTTTCTTTAATTTTTTCTTTTTTTTTCAAAAATAATCTCTCTACTAACTAGGAGCAAGAATACATACCATTACCTTTTCTCATATCTCGCGTATCATTAGGATTCATACCGAACAATATTGTTGTTGATTTTTTTTTTTTCTTCCTTTTGATTGATATGGTCTGATGTAAGGTGCAAGACAACTTTATTTAGTTTTTCTCCAATGATTATTTTATTAGTCAATGGAGTATTAAGGCGACAACACAACGTGAGGTGTACTAATGCATATTATTTAACAATTGATTAATTAATTGAAAACCTAATTATTAGAAGGCAAGATGTCAATTTGTCAACCTAATTTGCCTAGTTTTATCACCCATTTATATATTCTTATCCCAACGAGCATCTAACAATGGTTTCACAAAAATATTTTTATTTGTTTCACATTTAAAAATTAACACAACAACAATAACAACACCTAGTGAAAATCTAACTGGGATGCGAGATTTGAAAATATCTAATAGTACGCAGCCTTACTCTTATATGATAGAAAGATTATTTCCAACATTTAGATTAATTAATTTTTTATAAGTTTTTAATATGTTGAACCTTAGGGTTTGTTTGGTTGGATGTTAATTAATGAAATGAAATGGAACAGAACGGAACGATTTATAATGGACTGGAATGAATATAGTGAAAATATCTAATAGTACGCAGCCTTACTCTTATATGATAGAAAGATTATTTCCAACATTTAGATTAATTAATTTT
>JAOQML010000007.1:25968512-25986598 GCA_027568935.1 Erythroxylum urbanii
TTATTGTTTCATTAAATTTGTTATATTTAAATAATATAAAACCTAAAAAATATTAATAAAGTCCTTACAATTACTTTATTTATTTAATATTTAACTTGAACCTAATAACATACTCAAACATTGACAATACTTAAAAAAACATTATTATGACACTATTTTATTTTTAGAGATTTGTCATAATATTAAGAAAACAAGATTTTTTATTTTTCATAAATAAAAGATATTTTATGAAATGATATTAATTTTAAATAAATTAACTCATAAATTTTAAAGATATCAAAACCGGCCCGACCATTACTTCCAAAACGACATCATTTTGTCAAAACGACGTTGTTTTGGAAGTCGAAGGGTTATGGGCGAGTCGGGCATGTTATCCCGTGGTTTAGTTGGGCCACAGGCCACCATGGCTGGCGTCTGGGCCGGGCCGATCCATAATAAATTTGGAAGTTTTTTATAGAACTTTTGCCTAATATTTGACCTAAATTATATCTTAACATTGGAGCTTGCTAAAAAACGAATAATAAAGTCTTAATGGGCTCACTTAATCCAAGTAATCCGAGCCCAACAAGGATATTTCTGTCTCCAGGTAATCCTAGCCCAACAAGGACTCTTCTCTCTCCTTCTCTCGTTCCCAAATTTTCATATTGGGCGACTCGTCGGTACGACGAAGCTCTGGTACAGTGAACAATGGCAACAACACTAGCTCGCATCTCAAGAAAAACCCTAGCCTCCGCCCTCTCACCGCACCCACACCTCCTTCACCGCGCTGTCTCCACTGAGGCATCTGCGAAGTCGATAACGCCGTCGGCTGATCGAGTGAAGTGGGACTATCGAGGTCAGCGGCAGATAATCCCGCTGGGGCAGTGGGTCCCTAAGGTCGCCGTTGATGCTTATGTGGCACCAAATGTGGTTCTAGCAGGCCAGGTCACGGTCTGGGACGGAGCCTCTGTTTGGAACGGGTCGGTTCTTCGGGGCGATCTCAATAAGATCACTGTCGGTTTCTGCTCCAACGTTCAAGAGCGGTGCGTTATTCATGCCGCGTGGAATTCGCCTACAGGTTTGGGTTTTCTTTGTTTGGGTTATGATGTTAGGGATTTTGTGTCAAATTGGATTTGCTTTATTAAAATGACGGTGCTTTAAATTATGTGGAGGTTTTATGATTGGTTGAATTGTTAGTCTGGATTTGTGGTTGGCTTTATGAGATTGGATTAATGTCTTTATCTGAAATTAAGCTGAAGCTTCCAGTGAATGTCGTGAAGTATGAGCATAGTTTAGCTGATATGAGTTTGATAAAATGCGTGAAATTATGTTTGAATTGCTTGGCCTTGGTGCAAAAGATAGTGTAGCTAATTGAGATAATGCTGGCTGGTGACCTGGAACTAATGGGCATAGCTAATTGAGATAATGCTGGCTGGTGATTTGGAACTATGGGGCCTTGGTGCAAAAGACAGTATCGCTAATTGAGATAACGCTGGCTGGTAACTTGGAACTATGGTGTTTTGTGCCTTTTAAGTGTAATTAGAATGTGATTTCATGTAAGTCTCGTGTTTGAGGAATTGAATTACATCAATACTTTGTCTGGTTATGGGTAATTTGTGCCTTCAACTTGTGTCAGTGGACGAATGTCTCTGTGATTAGGTTGACTTTGTATGCGTGTGTATGGACAAGCAAAGAAGGTTTCATTTCAAGATGCATGTTTGCTCGTCAGAAGTATGTGCTTGAAACCTTGATTTGATATTTGTCTTTGTGCTAGTTACTCAACTGGTTCAAGAAGATTTGTTATCTATAACAACTTACATGTTATTTGAAAGGATATCAATCTCCTTTTTTGCTCATCAAAAAGATGTGATGCAGGACAAGTAGAAGATATATCAAACTAGTGGTTGGGAATGCTGTTGGAGTTTGAGTTTTAAGTTTTGAATTTCAGCTTAGGTTGTTGGAATTTCAAGTTTGAATAGACAGTATTTTTAGGTTTGATATGGCTTATTCCAGCAGCCTGATTTTATAAGCGTTGTGGGTCTTAGCCACTAGTTTGATATATCCTTCACTCATCCTACATCAAGATTTGCTTGAAATCTTCATCTAGCGTTTAGTCTTTGGATTTACTAGACTGGTGCGTGAAAACTTGTCATGTATAACCATTCATAGCAGTTGAAAGGGATATTATCAAATTTTGTGCCATTAAATTTCCTGTGATGTGAGATGTTGAGCAAGATATTTGCAATTTACCTTTCGGGATGGCTGTTCTTATTGTGGCTAACTGTCACTTCCTGTGCAACGTTGACACTTCATAGAATGCTAATGAACGCTATGTAGCTTCCATTCATACTAAATGGATTGAAGACAAAATTAATTATTTTGGTTTGAAAACTTGATTTCTTTATTGCGTGCTCTTTCATATTTTTCTGTTCATTGATATTTCCTAGAATTAACTGATATGTCACTACCCTTCATGTTTAATTACAAATTTGTTTAGATAGATCTCTGTGGTAATAGTATACCATCTGTTAAACCCTTGCCCACTTCCTCTGTGACTCTTCTGGCCTACTCTCTGATGTCCTACTTAGGTGTTTGGCAGTTAATGCTCAAGTTTCTTAGAGATATCCTCTTACATTTATCAGGCCTTGGCGTTGTTAACTAGATTTTAGTTTTTTCTTGATCTGCTTCATAAGCTCAGATTGTTTGAATCTGTTTTTTATAAACAAGTGATGTGACTACAGAAGAATGATTAGTCGGTTGAAAATAAAATATTTAAGAAATGCAAATGCAAGACTCATTCTTCCGATCCTTGTCACAGATACTGATTACTTTTATGCTTCAATTTATCAGGACTGCCAGCAGAGACGTCCATTGAAAGGTACGTGACAATCGGTGCATATTCTCTCTTGCGTTCTGTCACAATTGAGCCAGAGGTCATTA
Source organism: Erythroxylum urbanii (assembly GCA_027568935.1). NCBI lineage: Eukaryota > Viridiplantae > Streptophyta > Magnoliopsida > Malpighiales > Erythroxylaceae > Erythroxylum > Erythroxylum urbanii. The sequence continues at coordinate 25,971,432 of JAOQML010000007.1, forward strand.
TTGGCCAACACTCTATCCTTATGGAAGGTTCTTTCGTGGAGACACACTCTATCGTTGAAGCCGGTTCGGTGATTCCTCCTGGGAGAAGAATTCCATCAGGTGAACTTTGGGCAGGTAATCCAGCAAGGTTTGTTAGGTCTTTGACCCACGAAGAGACCTTGGAAATTCCTAAGCTTGCCGTTGCAATTAACGATCATAGCAAAAGTTATTTCTCAGAGTTTCTGCCTTATTCAACTGTGTATCTAGAGGTGGAGAAGTTGAAGAAGAAGTTGGGTATCTCTATCTGATGATATGTAGGCTGCCATGCTTGTGTATCAGTGAAACAGATTTTCCATATCAAGAGAATAAACAGCTCAAGAACGTTAAAAACAAACTTCTCTTTTGTAATTTGATTTTGTTGGCTTTTGAAAGAGCTGCATGTGAATTTCAATTCCAATGAGTTGTAGTAGTCACAAGGGGGCATTTCTCAAGCTGTACCATGCAGATTGTTTATTAGCTCACATTTGCTTCTGGTTTATTTGACTTCAGTTATTAATAGATCTGTTGATTTTTCCACTCATCTGAGTGACGATTTTATCGGCTGATAAACTAGCATCTTATGGTCGAAATTATCACCAACCAAAGAGGGATTTGTACACAAAAGTCACAAGGTAAGCTCTTATAGAGCTTACACTCCATGTAGTTCGTATATGCTCTAAGGGAAAGAATCCATTCCAAGTGTATTATGAATATGAGAACTCTTCTACAGGCAGCTCCAAGAATTCGTGATCTGTACTGGGATTATAGAGATTCCACAGGGTTGGTGTGAAGATGTAATGGGGGAGGACCAACCTTAGCTTTTTAAGCTACTTGATGCTTAAGATATGATATTGTAAGGAGAAGACGTGGTCATGCAACAGCTACCTTTAACAATTCTTTGCACGAACTGTGATTCAGTGCTGTGTCGGCCAACTCATCCCCTAGGTGTGCCTCAACCTCCTATATATATATTCACTCTGTGTTTCCTATTCTTTTCTTTTCCTTTTTGACGAGGTTAAGTTAATTGATCTTTACCTATAGGCACCACTCTTTTTTTTTTTAATATTAAAAGAAGAAATGCAACTGTTGGTCGTACAAATGTTTCATCAAATCATTAGTATTTATATGCATCAGGATTTTATGATTTAAATATTTGAAGGTAATATTGCGTATTATTATATCTCCTTAAACTCCGCATCTCAGCAGGATTTATACTCAATGTTGTTGTTATTTTATTACCAAAAAATTCATATAATTTACCATTTTATATAATAATACACAGTTTTACCCTTAATTAGTAGAGACTACTTTCGTATATTTTAGGTAATATGGAAGATAAATTTTATAAATGAATATTCAAAATCAATTTTTAACATAACTTAAAATTAATATATTCTTAACTCCAACTATGTGTTCTTTTAGTTTGATTTTTTCATTAAACAAACTTGAACTTGGGATCATTTATATTATCAAAATTAGTTTGATACAAGCTTTTATCAAACCAATTCTCAACCTCTTCCACAAAATTTCACTCTACTTGAAACCCTAATTATGATATTTGGTATAGAGCTAGTGAAAAGTGAGTTGCTTAATGTTTGGATATTTAATTGAATCTTTACTGAACTAACTTTGGTGCCAGCAGAAGCAGAAAGCAAAGGCCTTGGCCAGTCAAAGATGTCTAGAAATAATGTAGTTGAAGATGCTAGCTACTAAAAAGTGTAATCAGACATGACTCCCCACTTGCTCATGGGACTCTCTAAACCTCCATCTCCAAACAGAGATAGCAATGAACTAAAAGATCAAGTGATTGAAATTAGGACAAAAAAATTAGGTATATGATGATTGGATGCCTAATTGAATTGGTGCCACAAAAACCAATTAGAAAAGCAGTTGGAGCTCTTGTCAAAACACATTTGTTAATCATACAATCATATTAACTTTTAAAACCCTTTCCAACTAACCCCTCATGTGCTTTGTATATGATACCACTAATAGGTTGACCCCTTCCATTAATTGTAAACAATGTTCCCATTTGGGTTAATTAATTACACTTGATATTAATATAATTTAACCTTTTTTTCCTCTCAATCTTTAGTTTACTTTCATGCAACTCCTTCTACTATGTTCAGTTATAATTTCATTCACTTATAATTTTAAAATAATGTCTTATAGAAACTTTAATATTTTCATTATTTAGATAAAAATAAATAAAAATTATCAAAATATGATAGTATTTTTACAAAGAAGCTGTTTGTGCGACCTTATAATCACAAAAGAGTAACTTTACCAGTTATTTCAAGGCTTCAATCCTCGTATCTTAAAAATAAGTGATAATTTTTAAAATACGAGAATTAAAATGGAAAAAGTCAAATTATACGAGTCTTTATGTACTTAAACCTATTAATTTTGCATATGTATGAATAAAGATATTTTCATAATATTGTTATTAATTCCTAGGATACCATCTTACTCTACTCCTTACATTGATGTACTAGCAAAATGGAAGTATGGACCATTTATATAATCTTTTAGCATGTCAGTTTTAATTATTTACTCTTTAATCTGTATTATTTTTTTATTGTCACATCTGCATGTGGGTCTACCGGAAACAGTCTTTCTAATATATAGGGGTAAGGCTGCATACTATCCGACCTCCTCAAATTCTGCTTTATTCGGAATTTCGGACTAAACGTGATAATGATGATGAAGCATTAGAAAAACAAAAGAAGGAAAAATGGAGTTTTGTGGTTGTCCAACTAACATGTTTCGTATTTTCAAACATAGGCCTAATTAGGTAAACAGTTTTTCGGACATTGCAAACCTCAATCTTCAATTGTCATAATGTCTGATGATATTACCATAAGACTTTTGTTTTCTGGTATGAGATAGAAGTTTAAAATTACTAATTAAAATAAAGATCAAGGAAATCAATCTTCCAAGAAATAAACGTAACCAAAGTTCAATTGCTTGCAACCATTGATGACTTGAAGTATAAGTTTCTTTCATGATGTGTTCATGTCAATTTAAAGGTGTAGTAAATGAAGACAATGACACATCCTACATATTAAAAGGGGCTTTAAGTTGTATCGTTGGAAACTTAGAGTGAGACATAATTTACCAATATGATTTTATCATAAAATATAGTAATTAACTATGTAGTAAATGATTATCATTTTAATTAATTTTGTCACTTAATTCTAAGTTGATAAATAATACGTGATTTGTAAATTATTACGTGTAATTAATTTATCGGTGCACGTATGAAAAATAGTAAAAAAAGGAACCTTTTTCGTGTACTTAATTCCAATATCATCAACCACTAAGCTTAGCTAATTGCATAGACCAAATGAGAAATTTTATATGAAAACATGGCTCTTCCATATGAAGCACGAAGATTTTGACATCTCAACCATATCTAGATTTCTTTCCAAAATATCCTTCCTAGTTTCCGCCTTCTTCTTTTCCATATATACTAACCATCTTCTCATCAATCTAACACCAAAGACACCATCTCTGTGTTAGCTCCTGGTTTAATTTCTGTGTCTCTATATCCCTCTTTATCTTTTCATAAATCACCCTGGCATGGATGTGTACCAAAAGGGTCATTCTTGGTTCTTCACCAAATCATCATCATCATGGTGGTGGTCGTCTTCATCTTCTTCTTCTTTATGTGGTAAGATTAGAGACAAAGTGGTGATGTTGGAATGGCTCAATCAAATTAAACCTCCAAAGGGGTTCGATTTTGGGTCCTTTAATCTGATTGAGCCGTGCCAATATCGTACTTACTCCTCATACTCTCTTTTGTTACTTTCAATTTCTTGTTATTTCAGTGTTCTAATTTTCATGAAGAAGAAACATGAGTTTCCTTTACTTCTCTAGTTTTACTCTGGGTTTAGGAGTAATCCATAACAATCAATACTAACTAGGGTTTTGGTTGAATTGGTATAAGAAACATCGTTCTCTAACTATTCATGCTATCAAATGCTTACTTTTTTACTTTCCACGAAGGTGAAGTTCGAAAATAAAACAGTCTTACGATTATTTTTCTAACAGCAACAAGCCTTGTAGTTAAATAAGATTTATTTCCTAATCATGTAAAACTCAGAATTCTCTCTTTAAAGATCTTAGAAGTTGGATCCTGTCCTGTGACCTACCAAGTGCTTAAGAATATGTTTGTCTGGTTCAGCTAATCATTGGCAATGATTCTGAAGATAAGAGAATAGCTTCATGCAATGTAAATACTCATACATTATCTAGGGTTTCATTAGGTCTTTTTGGTTCTTCGTAATGAATATTAAAAGACTGATTCCAAAGACGAATACGCATGACAACCACTAGCCAATATGGCCTGCGTCATTGTTCTAATCACTCCCTGTCATCCCAGCTGGAGCATTAAATAATACTTTCGTAGTTTATCTCGAGCATTTATTCAATATACACTAGAAAAAGTACGGATACAAAATATCACTAATATAAAAAGAAAAGAAATTATACTCCAATTATCATATTGTATGGTCTTATCAATAAAATTCCAAGTTATATGGGATGTAATAACACAAAGTTTATTACCGGGTAGCTCATGGTGTTCGTATCAATCTATTATACACCTCTGCATCTAGCATTGGATAAATCCGATACAATAACCATTCTAATTTTATCGTATCTTTTGTTTCATTTTTTCCGGAACAAAAAGCTGCATAATTAGCCTATTTCTTGTATATTTCAATCAATCCTATTTCTAATAGGAGTATTTGAAAATTGACTCTAATTTTTTCTCGGCATAAATTTTCCGAAATGTAGATAATAAATATATATATGAATATAGAATATTGTTTTCCAATTTTTGTTTTTCATAATATCAAATTCACCATATGCTTAGATACTTATTACAGAGTTTTCGTAATTCCAAACTTGAAATTTAATTATTAAGCTCCTTGAGTGTTAACCTTGTTCTTTGTATTTGAGCTTACAGTCACTTAGTGCGTCTCTACATATACTTGCTGTTCAACCACTGCTTAAGAAGGCAAGATAACAGTTCAAATGGAAACACAAGAAGATTTAATAAGAAAACAGAAATACCCAGATCATATTTTAGGATGATAGCGCTGAAACTAAGCTTTGGAAGGCAAAATTGAATTCATTAGCATCTTTTGCATAGACCCTCTCATCTTCTCAAGTAAGTAATTAAACGGGAAAATGAAAGATACATTCATTCCTAAATCCTAATTATTACTAAATATACAAACACATCTGCATAATTATAACCATTTATGCAGTTGGAGGATTATCAGCTTGTTTTGCTGATTGAATTGTCTATTGGTCTTGCTTCCTTTCGTGTGTTTATTATCGAGATGCATGCAGGTAAGTCCATGCATGCAGCTAAGAAATGTGTTGGATAATACATGAGTTAACAAGTATAGAAGTAATATTAATTTTAGAATGATATATACATTTGTTATCGAAGATTTTGACATTACCATCTACTTATAGTAAACCATTCGATATAATATTAAATTTTCTATTTTTAAATATAATTATTTGAAAATGAAGTGTAAAGAATGTAAAACATGTACGTAGTATAGATAATGAGAAAAGTATTTGAGTGGTGTCTTTTCAAGTCAGGTTTCTTTTTCTTAACAAGGTAGTGATTGAGTAGCAGAAGAGGTTATTAGCTTCTCTTCCGTCAGTTCATGTCTGATCAAGATTTCATAAACAGAAAGATTTCTTTGTGATTAATCACAAATTAGTCAAGTAACTTGAAGTTCTAAGTTACCTGAAACTAAACTTCAAGCTCATCAAACATATTTTGAACTGTTAAATTTGAATTGGACGGACTCAATTTATTATAATTAGTCAAATTCAAAAGATATTATCAAAGTTTAAATTTGATTAAGATTAAATTAAACTTAATTCATTGATTGAACTGGACACATTCTGCAACATAACAGGAATGAGTAAGATTGACGCGGCTCAACATTTCCAGCCTCCATGTAATCTTGGAAAACTTGGAAAGCTATGGCTTTTAAAAGAGAGGATATGAAGCTTCCTCTCTTTCACCATCTAAACACCAACTGTTTATATCAAGCATTTCACACATACATAATCCCCAATCACGAAGGAAATCCTGTAAGTATGGAAATATCGTGTGCCTTCCCACTAACTGGTTTTGATAGCTTCAGAATCCAACTTCTTGCAATCTCATCCAAGGAAAAGTGCAATATTTACAGTGTGATGATACTGGTGGACAAAATTTGGCATCTTCAGGGGAAGAGCAGATAGTGCTAATGCTCCAAGGAAGCCATTGGAGTATATGACATTAGCAGATAAACTGAGCTATAAACATGTAGACAGCAACCGGTGATGCTTTCCTCTGAGCTCTCGTTTTCATTCAGCGATAAGCCACGTCCAATTTCCCCACCGCAGAAAACTCCTGCCGTCGGGATCCCAGGAAAATTCTCCAAGAATGGGGAGCTATCAACATTGGGTCGACCAAAGAATGATTCCCCGCGACCGCAGCAGGAGAAAATAAAGCCTCCAATGAATTCCTTCTCCTGAACAGAATTGGCAACACCCTCGGTCTGAAAGAAGCTTCTATTAGTCAACCCTAGCTTCAAGTTCTTCAGTTTCTCACTGACATTAGTGCATGATGATGATGCTGTGTTCCGATCAGAATGATAAAACTGGAAATAGTCCCCAGTTTTGATGCCAACTCCATCGGCGAAAAGGTATTCTTCGTCTCCCCTGGAAAAAGTTGAAACCCTCAAACTCATAGCAGGGAAAGAAAAGCTGTCATATAAGTGGGATGCAAAGAGATAGAAGTAGTAATTCAAGAAGCTAGCCACAGAAAGAACCACAAACGTTATCCTCCCCTCCCTCCACCACCCCTGGAAACATCCTACATAGAAATACCAAATCACAAATCCAACCTTACCCAATAACTGCATGGAAAGCCAAGGATGTCATAAATCTCGACTTATCTGATCCAATAATGCATTTTCTTCGTCTAGTTACCCCGATGAATAAAGCAGGGCGTTCTATACGATTTCCCAACTGCCATATATATTAAAAAGTCATGATTGATAGGATTGGAGTAATACAAAGAAAAAAAGAAGAACACCCAAGAAACAAACCAATCAAGAAAATAGAATACTTTTGGGACAATAAAAAAGTATAACAAGACCACAAAATGGCCAGTTATTGGATAAGCAACCTCATTTCCATTATGTTTGGGGAAAACTAGTGAGCACATAATCAAGTTTACATTTTTAAGTTAAAAAGCAGTCATTTAATCAAACATGAAGAAAAGGACTATTGCCTCTGTACACGAGATGTACAAAGAAAATTATGGATATGCATGTCAAGCCCAAAGATTGCCCTATATAATTCTAGCAGAATCAACATTCATAACAAACTCATTTAACCACATAATAAAGAGATTTTGAAATCTTCAAAAGCTCCAGATATCCAAATCATCTTTCAGATTTTTTTGACGCTAAAAATTCCTCACCAACTCCAATCAAACTGACTTATTGCAAACCAATAACAGCAGACATGCACAACGATGCAGGACAAACACAAAATAAATAAATAAGGATAAAGGAAGAAGCCATGATAATGAACAAATCAAAGGTAAACCTCAAATGCAACATACATCATCATTGATATCATTTAGAATCCTCTGACCATCAAGAATATCCTGTCGTCCTTCTCTTCTAGCTGTGAGCCAAGTTGTATAATCAGAAGTGCTCACTCTGACAGAAGCTGCCTTGTATCTAGGACCTATTGCTGAAACACCATCTGATAATGCAGCATGGAATTGAATTTCACCTACACCTGCTCATTTAGTCAAGCCAGAATACATGAGACAAATAATAATAGACAAGAAGCAAATTATCACTTTAATTCAGCTTCCACGCCAATATTAAATATGAAACAAATACATAACAACAGATAGCCCAGAGATTTAACTATCATACCATAAGGTTTTTCTCTATCCCTTGCAAACACAAGGGCGACAGCACCAGAAGACACTTTTCTTATCCTGCCGATATTGATTGCTTCACTACCACTTCTGAATACAAACTGGGCCTTCTCGTCACCAACAACAATAGTTTCCTTTGACAAAGCATAATCTGCAGCACAACATATCATAAAACATTGTACTTAAGCTTTCTAAATGACACCTAATTGTATCTATCAATGATTTCAGGGATAAAAATTAAACGAACTAGAATTATCACTTGCACAGTTACAAGTAAAATAATAGATCTGCCTCAGAACCATAGCACCAAACAGAAACATAAGCACTGCTCTGGAGATAAAATAGTAATGTGTACGTTGCAATATTTCAAGGTGCAAACCACTTTACCCACCAATAAAGGTAAATCACATACAGGAGTCTGTTACCAGACTTATTTCATTAATTGTATTTTATAATGAGTTAATGACAATTGACAAAAGAGAGTTGGTTAATTTCCATGTGTACAAAATTAAGAAAAGAAGTTGAAAATTTGAGCCAAACTTACCCAGCTTTTCAACTATACATTTTAGTTCAGTCCCTTCATCCTGGAGAAACCATCAGCAAAATATTTAAAAGTAATCTCAAATGAAGAATGAAGGATTTCTGAGGAAGTTGAACTTACTCCAAACATAATAATCCCAAGGGGTGAAGTTGAACCTGAAACAGAGGTTGAAAAATTCCTGATAGCCATCACAAAGTTGTCAACCACTCCCATTCCAGGTACCTGCGCTAACAAGCATTCTGTTATGGTGATTCAAATGGCAAAAAGAAAGCTAAAAACGTGCCCTATAAAATATGCAACGCCTCTATGGTATCCATCAACGCAAAAAATCTTAAATAATAACCAATGACATGTTCACTAGCTTCTAGTCTTTGAGCACAGAAATGATTTATCCAGAAATTAGTTAACTTTCTGCTACAACAAGAGCACGAATGACTAAGGTAAATCAAAAATCAAGCAGGAGGCCACCCTCTAGAATTACGTTCTATCCAATCAGAATGAATATTGAAAGCAGAAATAAAATTTGCTTCAAAGTTATTGTTACCTTAGTTATTCCTATTAATGGGATTGCTTCTACTTTTAATCCTGGTACAAGGCCTACTGTCAATACCATGCCACAACTTCCATCCAAGTTTTCCTCCGCATCGCCATCACTACAGGAATCTCCAGGCAGGACCTAGAGAGGTTTAAAATTAACGGGGAGAAAAAAGAAATGGAACAGTCAATCTTCTGTATGAAGTTACAAGGTTAACAAATAACTATCTAACAATCAAATTCCAACCTCCTTAAACTCCTCGTTTACAACGTTTCTTCCCATGATTCCATTGGCAGAAGACAAGACAATTGGAGTACCGGAACCCAATTTATCAGCTAACTGCACCCACAAGTGTTAAGGAACCAACATATCAAACCTTTTCAATTCACGTCATCTTTTACCAACAAATATATAGAGGGAAAGATAATTCAGCTAGGAAATTTATACAAATTGGAGAATCGCATCAGCTCTCAAGACGAAAACGCCAACAACATTTGCTATAGCAAAATGGGGTCGAATGGGCTCGGACAGGACTCTATCAACAACCTCTTGAGCACACACCTGTTGATTCCAAAAATGTGTTTTAAAATTCACATCCCAAATCTTAAAATTGAAAACTTTTCATCTTTTTCAACAAGAAGCGTCAAAATTTGAAAGTCTCCAACTTTTCCACAACCCAACAACAGAAAGAATGAAACTGGAGTCTAAACAAACCAACACTTACAAGCGAAGATGGGTTTAGCGACATAGCAGAAGCAAGCTTAGGACGAGAGAGGATGTGATTGCAAATTCGGTTCCATGATTTGCTTACGCAAGCCGCTGATGCAAAGGACAAGGCGGGGAGCCTCTTAAGGATATTGTGAACAAGGTCTTCGTTTATCGAATCAAACCCTGTTATAGCCATCTCCTTGGGCTTTTGGTTCTTCAACGATGACGACGATGGTTTCTCCATGTGAGCAAGCTTGATCAATTACTTCATAGGAGCTCTGCTCTGTTTTGTTTCTTTTGGCTTGGTTTGTCACTATCTCATTAGTTTTTATTTCGTACAATAAGATCCCAATTTATTTAATTCGTGTATTTTAAACTCTAAAATATTATATATAATTTTAATATTTTAATATCAATTTTAAAGATTTATATAAGTAAATAAATATTTCTATTGATCGACAATTTTTACAGTTAAAGTCAAAACTTTACGTGTGTCTAAAAAGAGTTATGATTTATGTTATCTGATTATAAAGGAACAATTTTATCAGTTGCTTAAATTGTTGTAAAGCTCACTTTTAATAATATAAAATTAGCACCTACATTTCTATGTAATCAAAATTTTTAAAAAAGTTAATATGAAAAATGTTACTTTCATTATTTAATAGTGTTGTCTTTCTTATTTATCAGTTGGACTAAATAAATTATTTTTCTATTATTTATTTGAAATACTTAAACAGAAATTAGAGTTAAAAGTTCCTTAAAAATTAATAATTAATTATAAAAAAATTTAAACAGTGAAATAAGAAAGTGTCAAATTATATGAAACCTAATGTATTTAATTCTTAGTTAAATTTAACATAGCTATTAGAATTATTTCATATTAATGTAACAAAATAATCCTCTCTAATATTTTTTTTTTTTTCATATTACCTTTCTGTTGGTAACCAATTGGATATTAATATTAAAATCATATAAACTTTTAATTTCATATGATTCAAATCTTGTTAATTGAAAGTCTCAAATATCAATTCCTTATCCATTTTAAGGAACTAAAATGTAATTATATTTTTTTAAATTCTATTAACTTAATGATTTATAACTTCAAATGTTAGAACTAACTCTATAATCTATAATCTAAGCATTGCTAAGAAGAAAAAAGTGAACAGGAATCATAGATTTCATCAACACTCAGTACCACACTTGTTCTTAATACCTATGGATCCATACAACAGTCCTTCCTCCCAATTCCTTTACTTACTACAGGAAACAATTGAAGTTGGGCATGAGAATTCAGCTTGAACTTGGAAAGAAGCAATCATAAAGAAAGAACTGAAATGGTTTGCAACAATCCAGTTCAGGGCAATTTTCAGAAGGAATCCACAGTTGCAGTTCATCTCTGTCAAGTTCCAACGGGAATTACTCCCAGGTAAATGGAAGGGCATGGGACACTTTGTTCCGAGTAGAATCACCAGGCCTCATTTGAAACATTCCTGAGCAATCAACATCATGAGCATCCCTGCTGTGGGATACAAAAACTGGTTCCATGGGGTCTAAAGTATTGACATGTGGGCATTGATCTAATGGCTGCATATTATGGACAGAATCTGGTTGCAGAATGTGGTTCCCAGGTGTCCGCATCCTCGACGATGACAGAAGAGAGAGAGCACAATCTGAGTCGCGGACTCGTGTTGTTAACCTGTCATTGTCAAACAACAGAGCATGGCTGCCAGTGCCACCACTGGTTTCTGCTAGAGAAAAGGTAGTCAGAAGAGGCTGGCAGATAGAAGGTTCAGGAGTTGGTTGATTGCCAAGGTTGGGGTTATCAGGTTCCAGGAATAAGAATTTCTTTCCTTCTTTATAGGTGTTCAGGGAGGATCCGAGGAATAGGCTTTGTTTGTCAGGTAATTGTATTTGTTGGTGGAAATTACACTGTCTACCATATGAAATTGTCTCTCTATTGACAGCTCCAATCCAGGAGGAATTCAATACAGTAGTAGATGGATATGCATGTGAACCAGAAAATGTCAACAATTGGGAACCTGAAACATGTCAAAGATGAGTTTTACAATTGGCCTCGAAATAGTTTTAAGCATCCTGCATTTGATTCTGAAAGGAAAAGAGAAAAAAAAAACGAAAAGAGAGGTTTTGTTTTTTGTCCAGATTCATCTCCTCATCCATGGATCAACTAGAAACACAATCTGATATCAGAACATGAGACCAAAATCTGACATGCCAATGATTTAAAGCTGCAATTCAAGTAAAGTCCAGAAGTAGGCAGCAATGCTCAAGTAGCCATAAAAAGAATGAATTTGAAGAACAGCACTGAATTTAGAATTTTCAGAACACACAATAATATTCCGGGAGCTTAAGTGCAGAAGATGTAGAACGAGTGGATTGTAAAAGATTATCGTTAACCTTGTGAAGTGAAACATTATCCAAGTAAGATAAAACACTGAATTGAAGTATGAAAAGCCACATGAATTTTGGTTCCCTTAGTTATGCAAATGTACGTGCAATATGAAAATGAGAATGAGTCCACTCAAGCACTTCAGCATCTGACCTTGGTAATTGCAGAAAAAGCTTCCAGAATAGGGGAGTGGATCAGGCTGAGGCTTTCTTCGACGCCGGTTGTGTCCATCGAGACGTTTCCTGCAACTTCTTTTCCCTTCATCAAATTCCTCTGGTGAATGGAACCTGTGGAAAGAGTGCAGAATCTGATAAGAGGCCAGGTGCTTGCCACAGGATTGCGATGGTCAGACGAAAGGACTTGAACGTGACAGACATCAAGTAATAGCTAGGTTCGGTACATTTACATCATTAGGAACAGCTCAATGAAGGATCCAAGCGAGGAAGAGAACTTGGATTTATCCTTCAAAAATGTAAGGTTGCACAACTATTGCATTAGCTACACCAAAAGCTCAGGCAATAACAAAATAGAAAGGAAAAAAGTTGCAGAAAATTAGTATCAAAGCCATTTTCTCAGTTGGGTACATGACCAAATGATATTCTCCTTTAAAAACAATCATTAGTTGAATGCAGAACATTGCATCTAATTGTAATGGCCAGTGACACGCTGTAAACAGATGGTATGATGATTTACGACTTGTTAAAAGATGTCAGAGATAGCCAGTTTAACCATCCGTTCCAGAAATCACAGAGAGGAAAGCACTTATGGAGTTCTGATACAAAACATCATAACAATATCCATTACCTGCTGCACTGCTGACAAAATCGCTGCTTCTGGCCTCCAATGGTAACTTGTGGGGACTTGGAATGGAGCTCGCAGACCTTATGACGTCTATGATAGTCCCTGCAACAACTAAGATTCGCGTTGCACCCATCAACTAGGCATGATACAACTTGAGTTCCATTACCCGCTCCTCGTGCCCTTTTTGTTGAACCTGAAGTTGAAGACTCCACTTTCGAGACTTCAGAAGCCGGAGGCTGCTGCTTCCACCTGTTGATTGAATCTTCACTTGAATTACTACCCCCTTCACCAAGTCTCAGATCAATTGAGCAATCTTCTCTAACCCTGTAATCTTGAACCATGTTTGATCTGTCAAATGCCGCTACATCCATCTTTGAAACAGCTTCCTGCTCGAATTCAGACAAATCCCAAGAAGCTGCCTTCAATTTCCAGTCCATAAAGCCTTTTATTCTCCTCTTCAGATATCACTTAGTTGCTCTCCACCAACACAGCAAGCTTCTCTAAAAGAAAGTTATGTACAGTAACCAAATAATCAATCGAACCACCAACCAAGATATGACAGTGACTTTGAGTAGTTAAAAATAAAGGAAAAGAAGGATTTACTCAACTAATCTCGAAGCTTAAAAGTCCAACTCTAATGGGGGCCTAGGTGGTCTGAAAATCCACAAATTAAATGTGAATTTGACAATACATCATCACCATCTTACATGCATTTTCTTTCCCCAATATTAACGAAGAAAATTTTGAAAAAAAAAAAGAAACAACATTATCAGAAAGTTCTTTCCTTTCTGGTCAGCAATCATAGACTCATAGTTCCAACAGTACGGGAACTTACACATTCAAAGGGTACAAACTAGAAGTAAAGAAAAAACAGTAGAAGACTGGTATTTTTTTCTCTTTACAGGTCCTTCATTTACTGACAAGGAGGCATAAAACAAAAAGAACCACTAAAGGGAGTAGTCAACACAGGGAAAGAAAATTACTGTAATCATTCTGAAACCATAAAAAGATGATATTGTTCGAAAAGGAAAATAAATACTCAAATGCTGTCTCCTTACAAGAATCCAAGAAAAAGGATCAAAGCACAGAAAAATACCAGTAGAATGGAGTGCAGAAATATCACTGACATGGAAGATGGTTTTCAGGGGTGGAGTTAAATAGGAAGTAAGTAAGATGAGTATTTTTAACTTCCAAAGTTCACTTCTTTTTGTTTTTTAGAAAAGAAAACCCATTTTCCATTTTTAGGTTTGGAAAGTTTTGTGCTGAGAAAGGAAAAGGATAACAAGGACAGGCCTGTTTGTTCCTATCAACTTTCATCCACGAGCCAAGAGTAGAAAAGTACACGCATGGATGCTTAGGACAAAGCATGTGGCATTGTGTTTCACATTTCACAGCATATATTTTTTTTTCTTTTTGGGACTTGTTGCTTTTCTTTTCTTATTTGGTATTTTGCCTTTTCACTGCTAATGGGAACACAGACATGGCCAACTTTGGAGCTCTAATCATGGACTCCATGAGTATACTAGTCAAGGTATGTACTGAAATAGTAAGTGGGATTCTTTTGTAGGGTACCACTTCCACTTGAGAGATTAAACTAAAACGAGAATGGAATTTGAACTTATAAGATTAATACAAAAAGGACACTCAGTCAATCTCTTGACCAATCTGCTTAGTTGCATTACTCTTCTAAGTTTAGGGACTCATTACTCCTAAACTATTAATTTAAGAATAGTATACATTATCATGGAACAAAGGGGAGCAAGGGTTTTGGTTGGCCAAATTTTACAATTTAAATGATATTATTTTAATTATATTCATAAATAAATAATTAAATATAGCTTAAATAAATCTGAACTCTACTTTAATTATTTCACTCATATTTAAATAATTATTCTAAAGTATAAAGAATATAATATAATCTTTAGGTACAGATTATATGTACAACACAAAATTTGACAATACAATCTAATATAATCACCTTTTATAGTACAACCAAAATTTAGCCTTGATATTAATATAGTAACAATTAAAAAATTAAATTGGTTTAGACTGATTTATTCATAAAAAATCTTAAAACAACTCGATTTTAAAATTCGGTTTACTATAATATTTATTGTTATTAAAAGTTGGCTGATGTATTAATTCATTATTTAATTTTCGTAAACTAGTTAATTTA
>JAOQML010000007.1:26055641-26071867 GCA_027568935.1 Erythroxylum urbanii
GTCACAATATACTACAGCCGAACCTACAAAAAAGATCAAATAGAATAAAACTAAAAATTATATTATTACATTATAGAGAATATATCAGATGGAAAGAAAAAGCTTCCAACTAGCTTATAATCAAACATAAATTAAAAATTTAATAATAAAGACCGTAATGTAGGGTTTGTAATTGATAAATAGAGAAGAAAAGAGAGGGGAGATAGAGTGTAGAGTTTGGAGGAGTGAATTCAATTCTTATATTTGGAGGAGTGAATTCAATTTATAAAAGAGATGAGTTTTACTTATATGCATGAATTGAACCCATCTCTTTTTTGTGTTTCTAACGCCTGAATTGAATTCAATTCAAATCATTCCAAACAGTCTAAAAATGTCAAAATTTTGATATTTATTTGTATTGTTTCAAAAATTTTGTTTGAGAAAAAAATTACAGAAATGGTAGATCTTGAAATTAATATTTAGATATAATTACCAACAATGTCTTCAAAAGCTAACTAGATTTCTTTTATAAATAGTCCTATATCCTTTTCAAATATAGCAGGAAAAAAAAGAGTTGCAAAAACTCTTTTGTGTGTCTATTAACATTGCTCGATTAATAAAGTACATATGGATGTGAACTTATATGTAGCTTAAAAACTTGTAAAAGAAGAAGGCCTAGCAAGCGAGCCTAAAAATATGCTTTGCCATGCAGCCCAAAGGAAAAGATGATCACCAATAGCATAAATGGGCTCACTTTAAGTCCAAGGATATAACAAAGTTTTCATTCCAATTGAGTTAAACGGTGACTCTTTATGATCCGGGCTAGGCATGTTAATGGAGTAGGTTAGGATGAGTTAGGCCCAGCCATTTATTTTTTAAAATAAAAAATTTTAAAAAGATGTCGTTTTAAAAAAAATAGAGTGAACTATATTCGGCCTGTGACACAACTAACTCAGGCCAAAAACGAGTCAATCATTATTGTCAAGTCTAATCCGGGCTTCATACAATATAATAATAATAATATAAATTATTAATTTTAGAAAATTGAAAACTTATATTATAAAACTTACGAACTGTGAATGATCAACACTCCCGAACCACCTAATCACGTGTATTTATATTTTGTTCCAACTTTTATCTCAACTACCTAAAGTATATTGTGACAAACCCAGCTTCGTGTAAGAGTCCAAGTCAGTTTGACTGAATTTGTAGACAATCATCTAATAATAAGACTCATCCACTCAACCCTTACAATCGAAAATGTAACCTATTAAACTTATAGAATTCAAAAGAATTAACTCAATGGGCATGCTTCTTTAACTATTTATGAACTTTTTTCAATTTAATTTTATAAAAATAAATTCAAAACCTACTTAGCTCATCCTGCTTTCGGTGCACGCTCTAAATCTTTAAAAATTAGTGTATAACAATTAGATAATAATTAATAAACCAAATGATTTTTAATAAAAAAAAGTAAATTGAACCAATAAATTGGACATTTCAAAATTTTTACAATTAAATCAACCGAATTAGTTCAATTTTTTAATCATTAATAAAATATTAGATTAGCTAGATAGTTTGAAATTATAGTAAATGAAATCTTTGTTACTTTCACTAAATATTTACATTTTATATTTACCAAATTCTGGTATGTGTTTATATTCATCTTAGTTTATTCCCAATTGATATAATTTTATAAAAGCTTCAAATTGCTTGTAATAAATGTAAGATTTTTAAATTTTACCTAACCTTCCTTACTATTTATGTTATGGTTCATTCACACGTTATTGCCCATACGCACACGTTATGGCCCATACTCCCGAGCTTCCTCCTCTGTGATGGGCAGAGGTATGGAGACGGTTTTATAAACGTTCTTTTTGAGTCCATATTCTCGCCAAGCATTAGAGTACACCATCAATCATGCTCAAGGAAGAGGATAAAAGATTCAAACACCGAGACAAAGAGAATCATCGATGGACAATGGCTAGAGGTATTTTTGTTTCGGTTATGTTTCCGTTGGTTAATGTGCATGTATCCTTACGTCAATAATGTTGTATAGCATGCCATGTTGCAGTGTTTATTATATTTGGTATCAAAGCGTCAGTCCATGCCTCTGTCCTGTTTTATAAACCACTGAAAATCATATCTCTGTTATACTCTGTTTTGTTGAATTTTTGTTGTGATGCATGAGTTGAGGTTGTTGAATTTTTTTCGACATTTTGTACATGCTGGGGACGTTAGAGTTGTGTTTTTGTGCTCCATGGAGCGCTCGACGATGACAAAACCGTGTAGGGAGGAGGGACGACGATGGCCATACGTGAGGCTTCGAACGTTGCCATTTATGGAGCGTTGTATGGTCGGTTTTGCGATGTCTCGTGCGTGTCACCTGGTCGTCCTCATCCCTTAGGTCGCCTTCATTTAATTTCTGGTGTTTTCTGCTCGCCAAAACCGTCAGAGCTTCGTGGGTTCCAGCCGGGTCACACCCGACCCAGCTGGAGGTTGAAGAAGACTTGCTATATTTTTTTGATTTTAAATTTTTTTATTAATATTAATTTTGTTAATATTAATAATTAGTTGGGTTAATCAAGACCTAACCCTTATGTTGTGATTTTTAATTATAAAATCAATTTTGGGTATTCATATTTTATGAAAAATATTAAATTTTAATTATGTATATCTTATGTTGGAATTTAAGTTTTTGACATGCATATTATAATTGTTTAATTTTTGCACAAATTACATGTGATTAATTAAAAATTTTGTATGTATAAATTTTTTTGATTATTATACATGCAAAATTAGATTAAATAATTTGTGCATTATTATTTGATTTATTTGCATTATTTATTAATTAATGCAAATGTTTAGACTTCAATTGAAAGCTTAAGATAATGTTAGTGATCGTATGATTTTAATTAATTGGGAGTAGCCACAGCATCTCAAATTAATTACAATTATATATTTAGTTTTAAGATCACATTGAATCATCAATTGTAGTTAATCATACGTGATATGATAAAATTTACCCACAGGAATTTTGTTATATTTGTATGATTAACTAGGATGAAATATCGAATTATATATCTTAATCTACCCACAGGAATTAAGAAAAATAACATAATTCAATAGTTTTGTCATAAAGTTGTAGATGAATCTAATTGAGTAGAACTTTAGCTCATAGGCAAGTCTTATGTCACTAGATTCATCTGTTAAATGCATGGTTTATATTAGTAAACCATGAATTATTTTTGGCCTCGAACTATATATAACAAGCATATATTTTTATTTCTTAATTTGCAGTTACTCAAACTGTGAATATTTTTGATATTAAGTATGATATTCCCGAATTGAGAGGTGACAACTATAAGGTCTAGAAGGAGAGAATTCTGCTTCATTTGGGCTGGATGGATATAGACTATGCTATTAGGAAGGACGAACCATCGAGTATGACTGAGACCAGCACTTCAGATGCTATTGCTCTTTATGAAAAATGGGAGAGATCCAATTGCCTCTCCGTGACGTTAATAAAGACCAAGATATCTGCTGTTATTCGTAGTTCTGTTGAACAACATAGTAATGTCAGAGATCTATTAAAGGCCATTGATGAGCAATTCACTACATCTAACAAGACCTTTGCCAGCACTTTAATTATGCAGTTGTCATCTTTGAGGCTCGCTGGAATAAAGGACGTTTGTGATCACATCATGCGTATGCGTGACATAGCGGCTCAACTGAAAGTGTTAGAGGTTACTATATCAGAATCTTTCCCGATGCATTACATTCACATCATGCGAATGAGGGACATAGCGGCTCAGCTGAAAGTGTTGGAGGTTACTATATCAGAATCTTTCCTAGTGCATTACATTCTATGCACTCTGCTTTAACAATACGGTCCTTTCAAGATTTCTTACATCACACATAAGGACAAGTGGTCGATTAATGAGTTGTTGACCATGTGTGTACAAGAAGAGGAGAGCTTGTTGATGGAAGAGGGTGAAAGGATCAATTTGACCATTTTAAGAAAGAAGAGACAAGAAGATGTTAAAAGCAAGGGAAAAGGTCTAATATAAAGAAACCGTCTAAGTGCTTCTTTTGCAAGAAGAAGGGACACATGAAGAAAGACTGTGCTAAATTCAAGATCTGGATGGAAAAGAAAGGTACTCAAACTTCATTTGTTTGTTATAATATGGTTATGTTAATCATAACACTTGGTGGATTGATTCTGGTTTTATAATCCATGTTTCAAATACCTTATAGGGTATGCAAAACCTAAGGAAGCATGTAGGAAATGAACAATTCATCTATTTAAGAAGCAAGACGAGTTCACATGTGGAAGCTATCGACACTTATAGTTTGGTTTTGAGCGGTTGCTTTATTTTGTGTTTGGAAAAGACCTTTTATGTTTCAAATTTCTCTAGAAATTTCATTTCTGTATCAAGAATTGTACTTGGTTTTTTCTTTAACTTTTCATATTCTAGTTTCAGTTTATGTAATGGATATGAAGTTATTGATTATGGTAAATTATCTGATGGTCTTTATTCCATTCAGTTACAAAATGAAGATGCCTATAATTCGATGCATGTCACTGATGGATTTAAATGATGTGTTGTGAATGAAGAATCCTCTATGTTATGGCACCGTAGATTAGGACACATCTCCATTGAAAGAATTAAGAGGTTAGTAAGTGAAGGAGTACTTAGTACTTTAGATTTTGCAGACTTTGAGACTTGCGTGGATTGCATTAAGGGTAAGCAAACTAACAAGTCTAAAAGGGGTGCCAAGAGGAGTACAAACATGTCAGAAATCATACATACAGATATTTGTTGTCCAGATATGGACGCAAATAGTCTGAAATACTTTATCACCTTTATAGACGGTTATTCGCGATATATGTATCTCTAGTTACTTCGTTCTAAGGATGAAGCTTTGGATGCCTTTAAGATATTTAAGGCTGAAGTGGAGAATCAATGTGGAAAATTGATCAAAATCATGAGATCATAGAGATGGAGAGTACTATGATAGGTACACTAAAAGTGGACAAACGCCTGGTCCTTTTGTGAAGTTTCTTCAAGAACATGGGATTGTTGCCTAGTACACCATGTCTAGTTCTCCATATCAGAATGATATGGCAGAAAGAAGAAACCAAACATTAATAGACATGGTAAGAAGTACGAGGAGTAACACAAAACTTCCTCAATTCCTGTGGACTTAAGCTCTAAAGACGGTTGTATATATATTAAACCGAGTTCCAACCAAGGCTGTCTTAAAGACACCTTTTGAGTTATTTAAAGATCGAAAACTGAGTTTGAGACATACACGCATTTGGAGATGCCCGTCTGAAGTGAGAATTTACAACCCACAGGAAAAGAAGCTAGACCCAAGGACCATTATTGGGTATTTCATTGGACATGCTGAAAAGTCTAAGGGGTATAGATTCTATTTTCCATCTCACAGCACTAGGATTGTGGAATCAAGAAATGTAAAATTTCTTGAGAATGACTTGATTAAAGGGAGTGGTCATTTTCCAGACATAATTTCTGAAAAAGGCTATTGTGAAGCTCAACCCTCTAGTTCAAGTGATAGATTGATTGTCATCCACACCCCTCAAGTTCAAATGGGTGTTGGACAACCAGTTACTAGAGTTCCACAAGCTGTTAATACTAATCCAGTAGATCAAGTTGTAAATGACGAACAACCAGAAATTGTTGAGCAACTAGTTAAACAATAGGTTTTTCATGAGGATAATGATATAGCATTGAGAAGATCTACTAGGGTTAGAAGGTCAATAATACCTAGTGATTATATAGTGTATCTACAAAAGTCATATTACAACATTAGAGCCGAAAATGATCCTGAAATATTTTTACAGGCCATAAGTTCTAAGGAATCGGACTTGCGGTACAATGCTATGAAGGATGAGTTAGATTTTATGGCATCTAACCAAGTCTGGGATCTCATTGAGTTGCCCAATGGTGTAAAAGCCATTGGATATAGATGGGTATTTAAGACAAAAAAGACTCACGAGGCAACATTGAGAGACATAAAGCAAGACTTGTTGCCAAATTATTCACTCAAAGGGAAGGAATTGACTACACAGAGACATTTTCTCCTGTATCTAAGAAAGATTCTGTTCGTGTGACTATGGTATTAGTAGCTCATTTTGCTCTTGAGTTACATCAAATGGATATGAAAACAACGTTCCTCAATGGTGAACTGGAAGAAGAGGTTTACATGAAACAACCTGAAGGATTCGCCTCTAGTGATGGTGAGCATTTAATCTGCAAACTTAATAAATCCATATATGGATTAAAACAAGCCTCCTGACAGTCGTATTTAAAATTCCATGAGGTTATCACTTCATTCGGTTTTGAAGAGAATATAATGGACTAATATTTATACTAGAAGGTTAGGGAGTAAGACTTGTTTTCTTGTGATATACGTGGATGACATCTTACTTGCGACTAATGATAAGGATTTACTATATGAGGTGAAATAATTTCTCTCAAAGAATTTTGATATGAAAGATATGGGTAAGGCATCTTATTTCATTGGCATCAAGATCCATAGAGAAAGATTTCGAGGTATTTTGGGTTTGTCTCAATAGACCTATATTAGAGAGATTTCAGATGAAAGATTGTGTACCAAGTGTAGCACCTATAGTGAAGGGTGATAGATTCAGTTTAAACCAATGCCCGAAGAATGATTTTGAACGGGAACACATGAAGAACATTTCATGTGCTTCAGCTATTAGAAGCCTTATGTACGCTCAGGCTTGCACACGACTTGACATTGCATATGCTGTTGGAATGTTAGGTCGATATCAGAGTAATCCAGGTATTGACCACTGGAAAGCTGCAAAGATGGTTATGAAATATCTTCAGGGCACGAAAGACTGTATGCTTATGTATAGGCAAACTGAGAACTTGGAAGTAGTTAGATACTCCGATTCAGACTTTGTTGACTGAATTGATTCAAGGAAATCAACATCTGGTTATATTTTCATGCTAGCTGGTGGAGCTGTATCTTGGCGAAGTGTCAAGCAGACCCTGATTGCTACTTTCACGATGGAGGCTGAGTTCGTATCATGTTTTGAGGCTACCTCGCATGGTGTATGGTTAAAGAGTTTCATATATGAGTTTAGAGTTGTTAATTCAATTTCTAAGCCATTAAGGTTGTATGACGACAACTCCGCTGCAGTCTTTATGGTTAACAATAACAGGAGTGGAAATCGACGTAAGCATAACGACATTAAGTATTTAGCCATAAGAGAACATGTTAAGGAAAGAAAAATTGTTATAGAGCACATTAACACTAATTTGATGATTGCGGATCCTTTAACTAAAGACATGCCACCTAAGCAGTTTAAGGATCATGTAGTGCAAACGGGACTTGGTTCCATATATAATGTGATTTTGTTGTGCATTTATTGCTTCAATGGAACTCTTATTTAATTTTGATATTTTCTCATATATTTTGTGCACACATATTTTGATTGGTTTTTTAGAAATGTCATTTAATTTGAACCTAGAATAAACATATGGTTTATTCATTAAGTTGAAGGGTTAGTAATGAGCAATTTTATATATGTAATACATGGAAGATAATACTCACTATAAGAAGACCTATAGTCATTATTCATATATTTGATTTCTTGTTATGTTTGTGTTTGGTTAAATGGATTAAGTGGGAGAATGTAAGATTTTTAAATTTTACCTAACCTTCCTTACTATTCATGTTATGGTCTATTCACATGTTATTGCCCATACGCACACGTTATCGCCCATACTCCCGAGCTTCGTCCTCTGTAATGGGCAGAGGTATGGAGACGGTTTTATAAACGTTATTTTGGGTCCCTATTCTCGCCAAGCATCATTGTACACCATCAATCGTGCTTAAGGAAGAGGATAGAAGATTCAAACACAGAGACAAAGAGGATCATCGGTGGACAATAGCTGGAGGTATTTTCATTCGGTTATGCTTCTGTTGTTTTAATGTGCATGTGTCTTTATGTAATCGTTGCATAAGATGCATGCCATATTGTTGCTATGTTTATATTAGAATAGCGAGGAAGGTTAGGTAAAATTTAAAAATCTTACATGCCATTCCACACTTAAGAAGAAGCCATGGGAAGATCGTAGTAATTTCTTCATGTGCTTCGTGGTTGCCAGCCCCAGGGATGGCCTTTTACAACGTAAGCCACTCATTCCAAGTCCTTCAGACGAATATGGAACGTGTCTCCTTCATCTGTATTTTCCTCTTAATTTTTTTCAGGCAAGTAAAGCAGCTCTTGTTGCTATGTATGAAACCCTGAGGATCGAAATAGGATCAGAAGTTGGAATAACAATCGTCACTCCTGGACTGATCGAATCAGAAATGACTGGAGGCAAGTTCCTGAATCAGCAAGGCCGATTGGAAGTTGACAGAGAAATGAGAGATGTAAGTTTCATTTCTTTTCAGATTAGATCTCACTGATTTATGCTCTAAAATGGAACTTGGAATGCATTGCTAGGTGCAAATGAACTTGATGCCAGTGGAGTCCACTGAGGAGTGTGCCAAGGCCATTGTGAATGGTGCATGCCGGGGAGATAAAAACCTGACAGAACCAGCCTGGTACGGTTCGATATTCTTCTGGAAAGTGTTCACCCTGAAACGATAGGGTGGATCAATCGCTTGTTTCTAATCCCTGGAAGTGGTGGTTCAGAAAGAGACACAATCAGCTGGAAGACCCTGGACTTGGTGAACAAAATTAAAGAATCTTTAGTTCACACAATAGGTACAGTCGACTTTCCTGAAGTGGTGGCATATCCGGAAGCTGGAAATGAGCCACATCGTGTCTGTTAACCATGTTCGATTGCATGTATATAAGGTTTGACTATACATTGGAATTGATCCACGGTCAGAATGAAAGAGTATCTGATTCGATTTGGTAATTTAAGTTCTAAGAGAGATTGATTCTAAATTAATGGATCAAATCCAAAAGTTTCAACTTAAAAAATTTGTTATATTGTTTAGCCCTGCAAACTTTAAAAAACTTTAGGTAAAACAAAAACATTTTTAATTTTTAAAATTTAAAAATATTTTTAATCTACCTTAATTCTTGTCAACCGGGTTTGAATTTGAGTTTGATCGAACTTTGGACTTTGAATTTGAGCTTAAATATATAATTTTGAACAAGGTTGAGATCTAGTCCAAAGTTTAAAATTTTTAAGAAAAATGTTGTTTTCAATTTTTAAAATTTAAGAATATATTTAATTGAACTTAACTTGTACTTGATCGGGGTAAAGTTTAGACCCAATCGTGCTTTGGATTTTGGACTACAGTGAAAAGATAGAATTTTAGGTGAGGCTTAGGCCTGGACGAATCTGAGTTAGAGATGACAACTAGACTCGAATCTTAGTGATAGCAACTGGATTCGAATCTTGCCCACACTCACTTTAACCTGAAGTCAACAGGTTAGGCATGAGTTGATCTGACTTCGAGTTTGATTGTTTTTAAAATTGGGCCTCAAGTCAGGCTCATGCTTAGGTTGCCTAGGCCAGTACTAATTAAAGGCATATACAAAACGACGTCATTTTTTAAATTAAAAAAATAGACTTGGTTAACTGCAACTCAAGTTACCTTTTGTCCAATTGAGGCTGTTGTCTCGGACTAAATTGGTGTCGCCCCGAGCTCAAGCCTTAGCCAAGTCCGAGCTTATTATTATCCCTAATCTGAGTTCGAATCGATTCATTGTCAAATTAAGAAATATGATAATTAAAACTTCTAGAAAATTGGTATTAAGTTTTAAGAAATACGTTATTTAAGATGACGTTATTTTAGAATTTAAAAAAACAAAAAGTTGATTCGGGCCAGTGACGGACGGACCGGATCCATTGCCAATTTTAACAATAAGTGCGAGAGAAAGTTGGGAAATATACAGTGTGAGGGGGAGCAAAATTGAGTTCTGCACTCTCACTTCGTCGCTTCTTCTTTTACCTCCAAATTCACGAGGAAAATGAGTTAAAAAAAAAAAAAGAAGCTCTCCCGAGGCCTAACCAGAAAAAGCCCGCTCTTGGACAAAAACCAATTTTTTGGTTATCAACAAAAATTTGAACACCCGCCCTTTTTCCCTCTTTTTCAAATTCCCACAAAAATCCCCAATCCCTCACTTCCGAGTTCAATCCCTAGCTTTTTGCTTATTCTTGGAGTTGTTCCTCTCTATTACTCCATAAACCCTAAGTTCAGGGTTTTATCTTTGGTTTCTTCTAGATTAGTTCGTGTAAATGGCGAGCGAAACCCTAGAGGAGAAGAAACCGACGGAGGGGGAGGAGCAGGAAACAGAAGCTCCTGAGGGAGATAAAATGGTGGAGGAAGCGAAACCTGAAGAAGAAGGAGAGGTTGAGAAGAAGTCTGTAGAAGCTTCTGAGGAGAAAGAGGTTGAGGTTGAAGCTGAGGCGACTGAACGGGTGAGAGAGAGTAAAGAGGAAGAGAAGGGCGAAAAGGAGGAGGAAGACAAGAAGGGAATTGAGGAGAAGGAGGAGGAAGACAAGAAGGGAATTGAGGAGAAGGATGAGAAAGACGAGGGGGACAAGATGGAAATCGAGGAGAAGGACGAGAAAGACGAGGAAGAGAAGAAGGATATTGAGGAGAAGAGTAAGAGAGGTGCCAAACCCGGTGGCCGGAGAGGTTCGGCGAAGAGGAAGACTCCGGAAGGTGAAGCTAAAAGTTCGGTAACGCCGAGTAGCGAGAGGCCTATTAGGGAGAGGAAGGTGGTGGAGAGGTACTCCACTCCTGAGGCTGGGAGATCTGCCACTAAGCCCTTGTCTATCGAGAAGGTCAGCTCTTCAATTGCTTGTTTGGTTTTAGTCAAGTAGGACTTAGGCGTTGAGTTTGGGATTTCTAATGAAGTGGAGGTTCTTGTGGATTTCAGGGGAGTGGTACGCCTTTGAAGGACATCCCAAATGGTACGATCTTAGTTTCTGCAAATGATTTTATTGTTCCCTTTGATCTCAGCTGTCAAAATGAATGCGCTTTTTGTTATATCAGTGCATTATCCGGTTTCACTTTTCCGGTATGTTTCTATGGAAGCTTATAGTTTGGTATGTAAATTGTAGATTATATGGCCACTTAGATATCGTCTCTTTAGCATTTTCCGAGTTTTGACTTTAGTTTTTGTTCAAATGATGGTGGTCTTTAGCATTTTCCGAGTTTTGAATTTAGTTTTTGTTCAAATGATGGTGGTTTTACTGTCTGTTTTATATCAATTCCTTCTTTTTAACTATGTGCCTTAACCAAATGAAGCTACTGGGGCTTACATCGAGACTTTGGTTACACTTGTATTTGGTCTTGATTTTGATCAACAGTTTGTAATTTGGTTTGCCTGTCCTGAAGTTGATTGGAAGTTAATTTGCTGGAATAAATATTTTAGTTGGTACTTTTGTATCAGAGTTTTGTTGCATGTGATTAAAGATCAAATTGGATATGTTAATTAGAGCAAACTGATTCACTTGTTTGCACCTGAAAAGAATATGTTGGAACATCATACTCTGTAAAGAAAGCATCAGAGGTGCTTAGTTTATGCAAACTCACAAAATTAGTTACTCTTAAGTTGTATACCTGTAGAGAACTACATTTATCCCATTTGATATGGATGTTTAAAATTCCACGTGGAAGTTTTCATGTTTGGACATGTAACTTTTATGCCTGTAAGTGTCAGAGATTTATAGTCCTCATGAACCTTGGGAATTATTAAAGTTATAGTCTGTCCATGAGAAAAAATTAAGCACCGTCATCTTGAATTAGGCAGAATTTGTTGATGTCTTTTACTGTTACTTTCTATCTTATTTATGCTTCTGTCATCTCATTGACAAGATTTAATTGTCAAAAGGATGTGGAAGGCAAATTTTCTTGTATAGACATATGCTAGATACTCACGGAATATGGTGCACTCTTTTAAATTTCAATAGCACTTCTCTTCATTCAGAGACTTGAAGATGTGTTTCTTTGGATTATGTTATTTACTTGTATGGACATTGTTACAGCTGACTGGCCTACCTTTGATTTAATGTTGTGAATTGTTTCAGTGGCCTTCAAGTTGTCCAAGAGAAAACCTGATGAAAATCTGCAAATACTTCATGCAATACTTTTTGGAAAGAAAGCTAAGGTCCCTGACTGAATTTATATTGTTAATAGTTACCTCTTAATTGATTGGCTTAGTATTTCACTTCTTTTGTATTCCCTTTAATGTTAGGTCTTAACACCTCAATTTATATGTTATTTACCTATTTGTTGTTCAACTGTTTTCATTTTCCAGGCACACAATCTGAAACGGAACCTTGGCCAGTTTTCAGGCTATGTTTGGGCTGATAATGAGGTTATCAATTGCAAGGCTGAAAAATATTTAGTTTATTTAACCTTCTTGTTTATGCACGTGGTTCATGTGCATATATGTATGTTGGGTTTCCAGTTGGAGTTATCTTCTAATTCATCATGATACATCTATCTGTCCATTCATCAGAGCTGGTGTCAGTTTTTCTTATTTCAAACTCCAAAACTCTTTACAGGAAAAGCAGAAAGCTAAAGTAAAAGAAAAGCTTGACAAATGTGTTAAAGAAAAGTTGATGGATTTCTGTGATGTACTTAACATTCCAACGAATAAAGCCAATGTCAGAAAGGTTGGATTTAAAAAGTTGTCTCAATATCTTCATCCAAGTCTATTGGACATACACTATGAACTTTTTTTTTTTTTAGTATGAGCCTAACTTCATCTCAATTTTATTGGTTGAATGTGCATATGTTTTCAGGAAGAACTCACCGTAAAGATATTTGAGTTTTTGGAGTCCCCACATCCTACAACTGATGTCCTACTTTCTGATAAGGAACAGGTTTCCTATTCTGTGACCCTTTTGTTGATTGTAGGGTGTTAAAATTTGTTCGCTGTTGGAATAATTTTACTTAAGTGTGATGCTGATTTTGATTTCAGAAGGGTAAGAAGCGAAAGATTTCAACTGGCAGAGGTGGTAGTTCTGGAGATGCATCAGTTACACCAGCCAAGGTTTGTGTCTTGTGGAATTGTTCCACCATTTGAAGCTTTTTATTTTTCTAAGATTAGTGCACAGTTAGATTGGGGACTGAGGTTTACCTGATGATTTAACCCTGGAATTGTAATTTCTTTCAAAAATTTTAATGGAGTGATGTGTTGGTGTTTCAAGAAAAGTTGATTTCTTCTGTTTATGTTGATATATAAACTTGATTTCTCTTGGAGTTTTTCTTATTGAACAAATGATTGTCTGTTGGACAGATGATTATGTGTTATGGATTGAAGCAAGTCTTTATGTCTGTAGTTGTAATTTTTTTATCCAGTGTTTATTTAGGATTCTTGAATTCTGAAAAGACAATGACTTTTGTTCTTAATCTATTTGCCCTCTTCTTCTATTGTGATGTGACTGATGCATTAAAATTTCATCTATACCTTATAATTAGAATTACTCTAGACTAATTAAGAAGGTTCTCATAGTTTATCATTTTTTTCCCTGTGTTTTGCATGTTACACTGATGTTCAGTTGTTAGGTGGTAATTTTGCTATTTCTTCTGACTGCTGTTTTCCAGTGGAGATTTCAATGAGTTGATTAATACTATTTTTAGATATAGGGTCATTGATGTTCAAAGTACAAACAGGACCGATTTTAATGGTCTTGACTTTCTTAGAAAGTTGGATATGTTTGTCTCTTCTCTTTAAGTGTTATTTTTTTGGCGGATGTGTTTCTCTATGTTTGGACATTTAATATATTTCTGTTTTACTGTTATGTAGAAACAAAAGCAAACACCCCAATATGGGAAGAAAAGAAAGGATCTTTTGAAGGGTGACGATGATGAGAGTGAAGATAAAGTTGAGTCACCTGATGCTAAAGACGAGGATGAAGATGAGGATGGCAATGATTCATCTCAAAAAGATGGGAGTGATGAAGAGGAAGGTAAATTTGAGGAGGAGGAAGATGAGCCAAAGGAGCAAACATCTACCAAGAAGACTAAAGCAAGAAAAACTGGGAAGGATAGTTCAGTTGTTAAAAGCAAGGAGGAATCTACACCTGCAAAGAACACCTCTATGAAGCCTGTTAAAAATTCTTCCAAATCTACAAAAGGATCTTCCAGCTCATCTTCAAAACAAGGAGTTAAAGATAATGATGGAACTTCTGGATCCCTAGTTAAGACAAAAGGGCCTTCATCTAAGAAGCAGAAGGTTGAAAAGGAAAACACTAAAGTACGAAGGGCTTCCACCAAGGACAAGGCAGCTAACAAAAAACAATCAAGCAAGTCACCTTCTGTGAAAGATCAAGGTGAATTCTGCTTGTTCTTGACTTTGAAAATCTTTAATTTTTAAACTGTTTTAGGAGTTTTCTAATTTAATGGACACAGGCTTTGTTGAAAGAATCTTTTTGAGGTTTCGTTTATTCACTTTTTTCTTTCTTTTTCAAAATTATCAACATATTTCTTGATTATCTATTTGACAATCCCTTAGCTTTTACGTAGTTGGCTGAGAGAAGCTTGGTAGTAGGAGCAAAATTGGTAATTGTCATTGCGAGTTAAATTAAATGAGAGGATGATGTGTCTAAACTATTGGCAAAAATACGCTAGGAGTATTTGTTGATTGTGGTTGAACTGCTTAAACTGGCGAACAAGGTAAGCATCAAAGTTTAAACAACATAGGAAAAGTAGTGGTTTTCTTATTGTACAATTTAAAAGGATAAAAGTCAGTCAATTTATCTGCTATCTGAAGTTCAATCCTATTTTTCTGCATGAGGTTGTTCACATCTAATGGAGGACAACTGGTGCATTATAATGTTTCTTTTGTGTAGAAAATAACATGGTTCAGGTGATTCAGGTCGTGTAATTCTTGCTTTATTTTGGGCAACAAATAATAGTCATTGATTGGTGATGGGTTTCACCTATTCCATCAGGTTCTGCATTCTGGTGGTAGGGGATTGTTGTTAGATTTCCCTAAGGCAGCTTTTTTTATATTGATTATATACTTCAATCTGCCATGCATAGTAATCTCTCCTAGTGCATTAATTTTTTCATTCTGGTTTTAAGGATTCTGGTTGAATTTTCCTTTTGTTGGTTACACGAATCAATGTGCAATTAATATTTGATCTTATAAATCTTTCTACCTAAAACAGGAAAAGTTAAATCTGGCAAGAAGTCAAAGGCCGGGCCCAGCAGAGAGGAAATGCATGCTGTTGTTGTAGAGATTCTGAAGGAAGTAGATTTCAATACTGTAAGTAGAAATTACATGGTCTGGATCAATACTACAGTTTTTGTGTAGTTTCACCATTTTTAAATTCTGTGTGTCAATCTGCAGGCAACTTTGTCCGATATTCTCAGACAACTTGGTATGAGTTATGTTTTATCTATCTTCCATTAGATATAACATTTATGGTTTCAGTTCAACTTTACTAATCATTAAATGTATGATTTTGTTTAGGTACTCACTTCAGGGTGGATCTAATGGATAGAAAGGCGGAGGTTAAGGATATAATCACAGAGGTAATAAATAACATGTCTGATGATGACGATGATGAAGGAGAAGACGCAGAAGAGAACGCAGACAAGGACGGTGACGATGATGATTTGTAGTCAATCAAAATGTGCAGATACTTTATTTTTGAGGGTTACTGAACAGGAGGTATGTGTAGTCTGAAGATATGATCTCTCAGAGTTGTTTGAGCACTAACCTGTTGACTATATAACAGAATCGCCATTTGGACATGTTAGACTGTTTCCCAGATAAGAATACCCAATGGAGTTTGTTTGTACCATATTAGTGCTCGCATCAACTGCTTACTTAGCTGATCTTAACTTAAGTAGCTCCTTTCTATCTTTTTTCTCAGTTTCCTCGCCCCTTTTGTAAGTCCTTTTGGATGTAATTGTCGACTGCACTTTCTTTATATGAAAAGTAATAATTTTCTTTATTCAATTTAAGGTGTAAATCTTTCATCTCGATTTAATTTTAGGCTTCTAAATATTTTGTCCCATTTTGTGTTAAGATAGTTTTTTCCTAAAATGGTCAACATAATAATTTGGTCTCGTTTAATTTCTGAAGTAATTTGAATAAAAAATGAGAATAAGAATATAATTGCTAATTAAGTATGTTTGGTATGTAATCATTAAAAATAAGATTATAGAAGTTAATAATTATATTGGCGTTTGATATCAAATATTAAGAATAGTAATGATAATCTTTTACTTATGTTTGATTATTATATGATTAA
>JAOQML010000007.1:26078996-26091464 GCA_027568935.1 Erythroxylum urbanii
ACAATAATGTTGAGCATCACTTATTCATTCAAATTCACATTCAAGGAACACTTCCAATGATTTTCACATTTATCACACTCCTCAGACTATTTATGTCCGGTATTATCTCAATCACATTCACATTCAGTAGTAATTCCATACAAGAATTTAAAACAGAAACAAACACTGAAAACCCATCTAGATCGACTTATAGTACGCTCCAGATTAGCATTAGCTTCCATGATCTAGAAACATTTGGATGCGGACATTCTATCTTGCATATCAACATCATGCAATACACATATTGCACACACATTATTAATTGGACAATTACATAAACATTCAATTATACACATATGTATATGTGTAATGTATAATGCATGTTCATATTGACTATTTTGGGTATGTTTCCTTAATCATGCCTCTTGATCATTCAAACCTTATCATTTGTATGTGTCTTAACTTTTTCTTAGGTTTAAACCTCAAGAACACTTGGTTATTCTAATATCATAAATCAATTACTCGTCATTTCTTTTCTAGCATTATATACTCTCATGATACCCAATTCTCATTCATCTAGACTTAATACTCATCATTCATTTCCTTTGAATCTCATTAGTATTCATAAGATCACTTTCATTCATCTCACTTTGTCATTCTCACAATTTCTTCAGGTCTAGGTCCGTTAGGTGGACCTTATGTCCGTAGGGCGGACATATACCTATATATATTGTCTTTCAGAGCAATTTTATCCAAGAGCAAGCATTGTAGCACCCCACCTTCACCGAACACGTATCCGTACATCCTAAGGACATTCGGACACGCATCTTGTGAAAGCGGCGCACTAGAGCAGTCAAACTGAACTCATTGTAAAATTTTTTTTCCAAACATCACACTCATTTCTCGGAAAACCAATAATCATTAATGACTTATTTTATTCAATCACAATTGTCACAAACAATATACACATTGCAGAATTTTAGTAATCATTTGGGCCCTTTTATAAATTTGAAACGCTTTCAGTCATAAAGTCATTACATATCAGAATTATTCAAATACACATGGTACAGTATTTACGAAATACATACTTTTATATAAAAATAACAGAAAACGTATGCAGACGCCAACTGATCCCTAGTCTGAGTCGCATATACACAAGTCATATGCATA
This sequence comes from Erythroxylum urbanii, assembly GCA_027568935.1. Taxonomy (NCBI): domain Eukaryota; kingdom Viridiplantae; phylum Streptophyta; class Magnoliopsida; order Malpighiales; family Erythroxylaceae; genus Erythroxylum; species Erythroxylum urbanii. The sequence continues at coordinate 26,080,146 of JAOQML010000007.1, forward strand.
AGCATTCGTTAAGAGTTGAGCTGTTAGAAGCAATAAGAAAGAGGATGATCTGTCATAATGTGAGAAAATGAAAGTGGATATCTAGAAAGGAGAAATAGTATACAGTTTGATATGATAGACAAAGATTCAATGCATTTGTATTTGCGAATGTTTCATCGAATATGAAATAATAATGTATTGTCAGGGTATATCCTTGAATGTAATACATATGTGAATATATTGTTGATGATTGATTGAGGAAAGCAGAGATATGAGTAGAAATGACGAGATTTAAAGTGTATTAGGTATTAATAAATGATTAAAAGATGATGTTAATTGATTTTGAGATGTCTATTAAGGAAATGTACTCGGGATTGTCATTAAACATGTATTATACATAATCCATATATATATGTGCATAAATGAGACTAAGGTCCAATGATAAATGTGATCTGAATGTGAATGTGCAATCATAGGATTGACTAAGAATATGAGAATGTAAAGCATCCATTACATGAACGCATGAAAGATAAAGGTAGTTGTGACCGGAGTCGCCAATATAAAGAGCTTAAAGCTCAGACTGTGATCAGAGCCTCGGACTCAGTTGTGAATTTACCCGGTATCCACTAAAGGATATGGGACAATATTTGATACAGCTCAGTATCCACTAAGAGATATGGGCTAGTAAAAAGGCACTCGATCACAACGACAATAATAAATGAAAGTGAGTCTCATGAACATTGCATATATATTTTAATACGTATGTTCGACTGATTAAATTGTATTGTTGCCTTATGCTGAATGAGAATGTGAAATGTGATACTTTATGCATATGCAAAGATGTGAATTATATGTTATGTGTATTGATGTGATGTATGAATTAAGTGAACCATCGATGATGGTTACTTCATTGAGTTCGCAAAACTCACTAAAATTGCACGTTGATGTTTCAGGACCGAGAGAGAACATTAGCTACTGAGAGACACTACAAGAAGTATATTCTTGTACTTTTGGGAGATGATATGGTTCAAAGGTCGGTCAGCTGGGATTGGAAAGATTAGATAGACTTTTGTGTAATTTCCTTTTTCATGTATCATATTTTGTATTAAGTTTTGATAATATACATGTATGGGTGTTTAAAAGCTACAATGTAAATACGTTTGGATTTATGAAATGAAATGGGAAAAATTTTGGTTTTAAAATAGTATAACTCTCTTGACGATGTCTTATAAGAGAATAAAGAATGATGATGCCATGTTTAAGTGAGATTTATGATTGCTCTAACCCGCCATTATTATAGGGTATGTACTGGAATATCCTCAGGGTGTTCCGGTTTGTACTCTATGGTAGTGGGGGTGTTACAGGATAAATTCAAATGTGCTTCAGTTTCATTCACAGTCTGTTACACTCACACATTGACTTAAAATTCGAATTGCAAACCTTTTCAATTCTGAAACATCGTTTCCGAATTAATCCCGCCAAGAAACTGTAAGTCATAAGATAACAAAAGTAGCGTTATAAACAAAATAAAGGGATAATTAATTTTTAACAAATAAGAAAAAGGAAACAATTAATAACTAATACCTGGGAAAAGTTTTCCTCTTTGTCGAATAGCAATCGACATTCTAAAATCCCCATAAAATAACTCATAAAGCTCTATTTGTAAGCTTAAGAGATCTTGCATCATGTGAATGCTAAAAATTGTTGTAATAGTTAAAAGCATTCCTCTATTAACTTCAGCTTGCTTAGTAAGATCCAATCTAAAGTAGACATTAGGATTCAAAAATGTCGCAGCTGCAAACAACGGAGAAGAAAATTGTCTTTCCCTTATCTTATTAATGATTGAAAGATATGGTGTGTACAAAGAAGGCCTATGTTTCAGATTGGCCTTGATTGCTTCCGTCACTTTGTTCATGGCATCAAAAATATAACTTATTGTTGGCTTTTCTTCACTATCAGCCAAGCGAAGCACCCTCATCAAAGGCTCTCAAATTCATATAATAAATTGACATTGAAACCAAAATTCTCTATCTTCCAGTATAGTATTACAAACTTACACTCTAGCATTAGACCTAGCATGTTGAGATGCTATTCACTTATCACTTGTAAACATTTATTTTAACTCTTTCTTCATCGAAACAAAAGACTGAAGTGATAAGAAATTTGTTGCAAATCTTGTCACAGCAGGATGACACAAATTCCTACCATTGGTAAATTCCTTTCTCATCAAACTCAATACCCATGCACGATTATAAATAAACTTTGTCACCTTTTTAGCTTTCTGCATAGTCTCATCAATAACAGGAAAATACCTAGGATCCCCTATATTCTCCAACATTAGGTCAATGCAATGTACAACACAAGGCGTAAAAAAAAGAATTATACATATTCTGCAACCTTTTTCCTGCCGCTTTATAAGTGGAATCATTGTCAGTAATAAACTGAACAATATTTTCTGGCCCTACTTCATTCACAACTTCATCAAATATCGCAAACAAAGTCTCAATATTTCTAATAAGGCCAGATGCATCAATAGATTCAAAAAAAGTAGAGTCATTTGTAAAATAAATCAAAAAATTAATAATAGGCTTTTGTTTCCTATTTGTCCAATCATCACACATGATTGAACATCTATAAGTACCCCAATTCACTCTTCTTTCTGCCAAATAATTTCTAATTTTAGAAACAAAATAACTCAAAAGTTTACCTCTTAAGTCATCAATCAAAGGACCTTTGTATCCTGGACCATAACAGGCTAATGCATCCATCATAGGTTGATAATAATAAGATTGAGAAGTATTGAATGATGAACCTGTATGATACCACCATCTAGCTACTGCCATATCGACATTGTGAGCTGCATCTCTTGATTGCATTGCACTACGAATTGAAGGTTGGGCTTTAACAGTTGTTTGTCGTGTAAAGAAACTAGTCACTTGCCTTCTTCTCTTCCTCACATAAAGTTCAGGTACTTCTTTTTGGGCCCGAGATGGAACACTGCCAGTACCACCACTACTACTACCACTACCACCTTCAATTTTTCCACAATCACTACGGAAACCAGAAAACAAACTTCCATTACTAATTTCAAAATTCAACCTTTCCCTTTTATCTTTCTCATGTTGATATTTTTTAAGCAATGTTTTCATTTGCCACTTCACATCATGACTTACTTTTTTACAGGGTTCTACATCTACTTTAACCTCAACTAAATGCTTCTTTAATCGGGTGATTCCTCCATCTTTCAAATGCTTATTACAAAATAAGAAAATTGTATGATTCTTCATACCTAGGAATAATGCAGCATGAGCCTAAGCTGGATCGTTATATCTTCCTGAAGTAGTTTGATCAGGAGTAGTTGAACTTCCTTCTATTTATCTGTAACAAAAAATGAAGAAGTTAGTTTTATAAGAAATTAATCCTTTAGTAGTTTCATCAAAAAAATTAGCAGTGCTAACGCTAAGTCTTTCATGAGGCAATGCAGCATAAATAATGTCTTTAAATCTTTATATTAAGCCTAAAGAAGTAAAGATGCATGAAACTAGAGTAAAATTCAAAAATAAATAGACTTTATTATTGGAGAGTAGTAAAGCCTATGAGTATGAGAGTTAAGATTTAAAAAGTGTATGTCTTGATAGTTGCATTATCTTATTTTAGTGACTCCACGTAAGACTTATAATAACCACAAGGTATCTAGTTGCTGATATGCAAAGAACTTCCCACATTCAATATAATTCACTTGTTGATATGTAAAGAACCTCCCACATTCAATATAATTCACTGGCTAATATATAAAGAACCTCCCACATTCAATATAATTCACTGCTTTCACTATTTTTTCAACAAATTCTTTCTATGGTGATTGCATGTTTGGACAACAACTAACCCAATAGGTTGAAAGATCCAGCATTTTGTAGATGGAAGACAACGATAAATTATATTATTACTATACTCAATTAATTATTTACCTAATATCCAAATACCATTTCAATAATTTTAAGATTGTTTCAATTAATTATTTATTTGAATTCTTTCCAATTTACATTCTCGGTTTGTTAGTTTTAAGTTGAGTTGAAACTTTAAATCCTTTCTAACTTTTAAATCATGCGTCATAAAGTTAAGTTGAAACTTGAATTTTGAATTGAAATTTGAAATCCTTTCGAAATTTTTAATGCATGTCGAGAATGACCAAAAAATTTAACATAAATCAAGTCATCAATTATCAAACCACAAATGATACAAAACAGCAAAACCATACTCCTTTCATTCAATTCAACTCCAAATCCAATCCATTATCCAACTCCAACCAACGACACACAAAATCACAAATGTTTCACAATTTCATTCCAACTTCCCATTTACAATCACAGCACAAATGCAATTAACTAGAAAAATTCTAACAGAAAGTAAAAAAACACACCCAAATAGAAATTTACAATCGGTGATTGGGTATTATTCTAGATTGGGTCGGGTCGGGTTTAGATCTAGGTATTATTCCCAAATCCGTCAACTGCGTGCGTGGGCAACAGAGGACAGTTGGAGATTGGAGAGCAGACAATGGTGGTTGGTGGTCGTCGTGGAGAACGGCTGAAGGCTGATGGAGGTCTGGATGAGGCTCGGTGGCGACAGGTTCACGTGGTAGAGGAAGATCTGAAGATGACGACCGGAGAGGTATGACATAGGAACACTGCCGGAGAGTCACGTAGGTGAAGTTGGAGCACCGCCGGGGAGTGGAGAGGATGAGAGCATGGGTGAGATAGAGAGAGGATGAGATGAGTTTGAGAGACAGACGAAAAAATGAAAAAGGAGAGGCAGAGGCCGGTAGGCGTCGAGGTTGGGGGTTAGTTTTGTTAGGTTTTTTATTTTTGCAAAATGGTCCTCGATGTTTTTTAAATTTACAGTACCTACGACTAATACCAAAGATGTTGATACCGTTTCATTTTCTAGCCGATACGGAACGATATCCAAAAGCTTGATTGGGCCTCTAGCCCATGTTCATATCGTTGTCCGTTTGTCTCAATTATATTTGGTTTCTATAATTAAATATATTTAGAAAATGAGATGATAATGAGAAAAGACTAGTAGTTTCTATAATTAAATATATTTAAATATATTTAATTATAGAAACTACTAGTCTTTTCTCATTATCATCTCATTTTCTAAATATATTTAATTATAGAAACCAAATATAATTGAGACAAACGGACAACGATATGAACATGGGCTAGAGGCCCAATCAAGCTTTTGGATATCGTTCCGTATCGGCTAGAAAATGAAACGGTATCAACATCTTTGGTATTAGTCGTAGGTACTGTAAATTTAAAAAACATCGAGGACCATTTTGCAAAAATAAAAAACCTAACAAAACTAACCCCCAACCTCGACGCCTACCGGCCTCTGCCTCTCCTTTTTCATTTTTTCGTCTGTCTCTCAAACTCATCTCATCCTCTCTCTATCTCACCCATGCTCTCATCCTCTCCACTCCCCGGCGGTGCTCCAACTTCACCTACGTGACTCTCCGGCAGTGTTCCTATGTCATACCTCTCCGGTCGTCATCTTCAGATCTTCCTCTACCACGTGAACCTGTCGCCACCGAGCCTCATCCAGACCTCCATCAGCCTTCAGCCGTTCTCCACGACGACCACCAACCACCATTGTCTGCTCTCCAATCTCCAACTGTCCTCTGTTGCCCACGCACGCAGTTGACGGATTTGGGAATAATACCTAGATCTAAACCCGACCCGACCCAATCTAGAATAATACCCAATCACCGATTGTAAATTTCTATTTGGGTGTGTTTTTTTACTTTCTGTTAGAATTTTTCTAGTTAATTGCATTTGTGCTGTGATTGTAAATGGGAAGTTGGAATGAAATTGTGAAACATTTGTGATTTTGTGTGTCGTTGGTTGGAGTTGGATAATGGATTGGATTTGGAGTTGAATTGAATGAAAGGAGTATGGTTTTGCTGTTTTGTATCATTTGTGGTTTGATAATTGATGACTTGATTTATGTTAAATTTTTTGGTCATTCTCGACATGCATTAAAAATTTCGAAAGGATTTCAAATTTCAATTCAAAATTCAAGTTTCAACTTAACTTTATGACGCATGATTTAAAAGTTAGAAAGGATTTAAAGTTTCAACTCAACTTAAAACTAACAAACCGAGAATGTAAATTGGAAAGAATTCAAATAAATAATTAATTGAAACAATCTTAAAATTATTGAAATGGTATTTGGATATTAGGTAAATAATTAATTGAGTATAGTAATAATATAATTTATCGTTGTCTTCCATCTACAAAATGCTGGATCTTTCAACCTATTGGGTTAGTTGTTGTCCAAACATGCAATCACCATAGAAAGAATTTGTTGAAAAAATAGTGAAAGCAGTGAATTATATTGAATGTGGGAGGTTCTTTATATATTAGCCAGTGAATTATATTGAATGTGGGAGGTTCTTTACATATCAACAAGTGAATTATATTGAATGTGGGAAGTTCTTTGCATATCAGCAACTAGATACCTTGTGGTTATTATAAGTCTTACGTGGAGTCACTAAAATAAGATAATGCAACTATCAAGACATACACTTTTTAAATCTTAACTCTCATACTCATAGGCTTTACTACTCTCCAATAATAAAGTCTATTTATTTTTGAATTTTACTCTAGTTTCATGCATCTTTACTTCTTTAGGCTTAATATAAAGATTTAAAGACATTATTTATGCTGCATTGCCTCATGAAAGACTTAGCGTTAGCACTGCTAATTTTTTTGATGAAACTACTAAAGGATTAATTTCTTATAAAACTAACTTCTTCATTTTTTGTTACAGATAAATAGAAGGAAGTTCAACTACTCCTGATCAAACTACTTCAGGAAGATATAACGATCCAGCTTAGGCTCATGCTGCATTATTCCTAGGTATGAAGAATCATACAATTTTCTTATTTTGTAATAAGCATTTGAAAGATGGAGGAATCACCCGATTAAAGAAGCATTTAGTTGAGGTTAAAGTAGATGTAGAACCCTGTAAAAAAGTAAGTCATGATGTGAAGTGGCAAATGAAAACATTGCTTAAAAAATATCAACATGAGAAAGATAAAAGGGAAAGGTTGAATTTTGAAATTAGTAATGGAAGTTTGTTTTCTGGTTTCCGTAGTGATTGTGGAAAAATTGAAGGTGGTAGTGGTAGTAGTAGTGGTGGTACTGGCAGTGTTCCATCTCGGGCCCAAAAAGAAGTACCTGAACTTTATGTGAGGAAGAGAAGAAGGCAAGTGACTAGTTTCTTTACACGACAAACAACTGTTAAAGCCCAACCTTCAATTCGTAGTGCAATGCAATCAAGAGATGCAGCTCACAATGTCGATATGGCAGTAGCTAGATGGTGGTATCATACAGGTTCATCATTCAATACTTCTCAATCTTATTATTATCAACCTATGATGGATGCATTAGCCTGTTATGGTCCAGGATACAAAGGTCCTTTGATTGATGACTTAAGAGGTAAACTTTTGAGTTATTTTGTTTCTAAAATTAGAAATTATTTGGCAGAAAGAAGAGTGAATTGGGGTACTTATAGATGTTCAATCATGTGTGATGATTGGACAAATAGGAAACAAAAGCCTATTATTAATTTTTTGATTTATTTTACAAATGACTCTACTTTTTTTGAATCTATTGATGCATCTGGCCTTATTAGAAATATTGAGACTTTGTTTGCGATATTTGATGAAGTTGTGAATGAAGTAGGGCCAGAAAATATTGTTCAGTTTATTACTGACAATGATTCCACTTATAAAGCGGCAGGAAAAAGGTTGCAGAATATGTATAATTCTTTTTTTTACGCCTTGTGTTGTACATTGCATTGACCTAATGTTGGAGAATATAGGGGATCCTAGGTATTTTCCTGTTATTGATGAGACTATGCAGAAAGCTAAAAAGGTGACAAAGTTTATTTATAATCGTGCATGGGTATTGAGTTTGATGAGAAAGGAATTTACCAATGGTAGGAATTTGTGTCATCCTGCTGTGACAAGATTTGCAACAAATTTCTTATCACTTCAGTCTTTTGTTTCGATGAAGAAAGAGTTAAAATAAATGTTTACAAGTGATAAGTGAATAGCATCTCAACATGCTAGGTCTAATGCTAGAGTGTAAGTTTGTAATACTATACTGGAAGATAGAGAATTTTGGTTTCAATGTCAATTTATTATATGAATTTGAGAGCCTTTGATGAGGGTGCTTCGCTTGGCTGATAGTGAAGAAAAGCCAACAATAAGTTATATTTTTGATGCCATGAACAAAGTGACGGAAGCAATCAAGGCCAATCTGAAACATAGGCCTTCTTTGTACACACCATATCTTTCAATCATTAATAAGATAAGGGAAAGACAATTTTCTTCTCCGTTGTTTGCAGCTGCGACATTTTTGAATCCTAATGTCTACTTTAGATTGGATCTTACTAAGCAAGCTGAAGTTAATAGAGGAATGCTTTTAACTATTACAACAATTTTTAGCATTCACATGATGCAAGATCTCTTAAGCTTACAAATAGAGCTTTATGAGTTATTTTATGGGGATTTTAGAATGTCGATTGCTATTCGACAAAGAGGAAAACTTTTCCCAGGTATTAGTTATTAATTGTTTCCTTTTTCTTATTTGTTAAAAATTAATTATCCCTTTATTTTGTTTATAACGCTACTTTTGTTATCTTATGACTTACAGTTTCTTGGCGGGATTAATTCGGAAACGATGTTTCAGAATTGAAAAGGTTTGCAATTCGAATTTTAAGTCAATGTGTGAGTGTAACAGACTGTGAATGAAACTGAAGCACATTTGAATTTATCCTGTAACACCCCCACTACCATAGAGTACAAACCGGAACACCCTGAGGATATTCCAGTACATACCCTATAATAATGGCGGGTTAGAGCAATCATAAATCTCACTTAAACATGGCATCATCATTCTTTATTCTCTTATAAGACATCGTCAAGAGAGTTATACTATTTTAAAACCAAAATTTTTCCCATTTCATTTCATAAATCCAAACGTATTTACATTGTAGCTTTTAAACACCCATACATGTATATTATCAAAACTTAATACAAAATATGATACATGAAAAAGGAAATTACACAAAAGTCTATCTAATCTTTCCAATCCCAGCTGACCGACCTTTGAACCATATCATCTCCCAAAAGTACAAGAATATACTTCTTGTAGTGTCTCTCAGTAGCTAATGTTCTCTCTCGGTCCTGAAACATCAACGTGCAATTTTAGTGAGTTTTGCGAACTCAATGAAGTAACCATCATCGATGGTTCACTTAATTCATACATCACATCAATACACATAACATATAATTCACATCTTTGCATATGCATAAAGTATCACATTTCACATTCTCATTCAGCATAAGGCAACAATACAATTTAATCAGTCGAACATACGTATTAAAATATATATGCAATGTTCATGAGACTCACTTTCATTTATTATTGTCGTTGTGATCGAGTGCCTTTTTACTAGCCCATATCTCTTAGTGGATACTGAGCTGTATCAAATATTGTCCCATATCCTTTAGTGGATACCGGGTAAATTCACAACTGAGTCCGAGGCTCTGATCACAGTCTGAGCTTTAAGCTCTTTATATTGGCGACTCCGGTCACAACTACCTTTATCTTTCATGCGTTCATGTAATGGATGCTTTACATTCTCATATTCTTAGTCAATCCTATGATTGCACATTCACATTCAGATCACATTTATCATTGGACCTTAGTCTCATTTATGCACATATATATATGGATTATGTATAATACATGTTTAATGACAATCCCGAGTACATTTCCTTAATAGACATCTCAAAATCAATTAACATCATCTTTTAATCATTTATTAATACCTAATACACTTTAAATCTCGTCATTTCTACTCATATCTCTGCTTTCCTCAATCAATCATCAACAATATATTCACATATGTATTACATTCAAGGATATACCCTGACAATACATTATTATTTCATATTCGATGAAACATTCGCAAATACAAATGCATTGAATCTTTGTCTATCATATCAAACTGTATACTATTTCTCCTTTCTAGATATCCACTTTCATTTTCTCACATTATGACAGATCATCCTCTTTCTTATTGCTTCTAACAGCTCAACTCTTAACGAATGCTTATGCATATGACTTGTGTATATGCGACTCAGACTAGGGATCAGTTGGCGTCTGCATACGTTTTCTGTTATTTTTATATAAAAGTATGTATTTCGTAAATACTGTACCATGTGTATTTGAATAATTCTGATATGTAATGACTTTATGACTGAAAGCGTTTCAAATTTATAAAAGGGCCCAAATGATTACTAAAATTCTGCAATGTGTATATTGTTTGTGACAATTGTGATTGAATAAAATAAGTCATTAATGATTATTGGTTTTCCGAGAAATGAGTGTGATGTTTGGAAAAAAAATTTTACAATGAGTTCAGTTTGACTGCTCTAGTGCGCCGCTTTCACAAGATGCGTGTCCGAATGTCCTTAGGATGTACGGATACGTGTTCGGTGAAGGTGGGGTGCTACAATGCTTGCTCTTGGATAAAATTGCTCTGAAAGACAATATATATAGGTATATGTCCGCCCTACGGACATAAGGTCCACCTAACGGACCTAGACCTGAAGAAATTGTGAGAATGACAAAGTGAGATGAATGAAAGTGATCTTATGAATACTAATGAGATTCAAAGGAAATGAATGATGAGTATTAAGTCTAGATGAATGAGAATTGGGTATCATGAGAGTATATAATGCTAGAAAAGAAATGACGAGTAATTGATTTATGATATTAGAATAACCAAGTGTTCTTGAGGTTTAAACCTAAGAAAAAGTTAAGACACATACAAATGATAAGGTTTGAATGATCAAGAGGCATGATTAAGGAAACATACCCAAAATAGTCAATATGAACATGCATTATACATTACACATATACATATGTGTATAATTGAATGTTTATGTAATTGTCCAATTAATAATGTGTGTGCAATATGTGTATTGCATGATGTTGATATGCAAGATAGAATGTCCGCATCCAAATGTTTCTAGATCATGGAAGCTAATGCTAATCTGGAGCGTACTATAAGTCGATCTAGATGGGTTTTCAGTGTTTGTTTCTGTTTTAAATTCTTGTATGGAATTACTACTGAATGTGAATGTGATTGAGATAATACCGGACATAAATAGTCTGAGGAGTGTGATAAATGTGAAAATCATTGGAAGTGTTCCTTGAATGTGAATTTGAATGAATAAGTGATGCTCAACATTATTGT
>JAOQML010000007.1:26241954-26254664 GCA_027568935.1 Erythroxylum urbanii
AGTAAAATAACTATTTTGATGTTGTGCATGCAGATGAGATCATTGAGTACTGAGATTGTCTTGGAATTTGAAATTCCATGACAACAAGTTATGGTTTATTGTAAGGTGATTAGTGTATGCCATAAGGAAGCGGTGTAAAGTTATGGGTATAAACTTGTTGATGTTCTCCCATGAGTGCGTCTGCACCCTGCGGATCAGGCGCAAGTGGGGGATTGAGGAGATACTGTTTGGTGTGATCCTTATCAAGAGGAAGATAAGTTAACACCTTGTTCTTGCCCCTGATATGATATCCTTGTTGATCTGGGGGTGAGGCAATTGCTGTGTTCGTATTGGACAGATGTCCAAACTCTCTTCTCAGTGGTGGAGAGTCTGGAAGGACTGTGAATGTGTGGGGTGGTTCCTTGTGATCTACATCCACTGTCATTGGTGAAGGATTGGTTGTGTTGGTGTGTTTGTCTAGTGATGAATCCGCTACCGCTATGATGTTTGGCTGGGTCACTATAGACTGTTCATAAGGCGTATCTTGTGGGTGGACCTCTTGTAGAGACGATGAGGTGTGTTGTTCCATTTGTGATAGAGAGATTGGCTTTGTTGCTGCTATATTGGGTTTCTTGACCCATACCTCCTTTGTCTGTGATTTGAACTTCCTTTTGGGCTGATCTGGCTTAGGCCTAAGAGGCTTGGTTGAGAAAACTACTTCGTTAAAGGGTGGTAAAGTGGCTGACGTGGCTTGATAGGTGTTGGAGAAATCTGGGCCACGAGTGTCATCCTCTACTTCATTTAAAACATTAAACCTGGAGGGAGTAGCGACAGATTTGACAGGTAGTGTATGCTTTCCTTCTCTTCCTTCTGGTTATTTCTCTAATGGCGGTTGGGTTCTTTGTAACGGTTTCCTGCCCCTTTTTTTAGCCACGAGCCAAGGTCCTGGCTCTGACAGATGGGATCGTTGTAATGGATAGTGAGCGAGCTTCAAGGCTGATGGTTAGGCTGTTGACGTGGAAGTCTGCACTGGAGGTGGTGGTGGGGTCAGTGTGCCGTCATGATTTTCGGCTTGCTGGTTGTCGTCACTGGTCAGATTTGGGGAATGCCTTCCGGCCTGATTTTCGACAGTCGTTCCATTTTCAGTGTTTTGATTTGTTCCGTCTGTTGGTGCTTGCCCACACTCCTCCTTGAGGTGACCATAGTAGCCGCAGGTGAAACAAATTCGGTATAAGGATTCGTATTCCACTGGATAAACTACTCCTCCGACTATGATATTTGGAATTAATTTCTTGCAGAGATCCAGTTTCACAGCAATTCTGTCGAACTGCCCTCGTTGAGGGGGAACCGTGTGTGCATCAGCTTTAAGGTACGTTCCAATTAGCTCTATTATTGCTCTGAGTAACTCATCATGAAAAAAATCTGTTGGCAACCTTGGGATTCGAATCCAGGTTGCGACGGAACTGATCTTTTCCTCTTTTGTGTTGAAGTTTTTCTCCTAGGGGAAGACAGTGATGTAATGTCCTAAGATGCACCAAGGACCATTGAGGAGAATGTGGTAGTAGTCCTCCTCGCCATCGAGTTTAAGCAGATAGTACCCATCAGCAAGATCAAGTAGATGTATGTTACCTCTTAATTTCCAGGTGGACATGAGGCGTTGGTAGAAAATCTTATAATTGAATTGACGACCTAGGGGCCGAAGTATGAGACAAAATTACCTATCTTGTTTGATCTTTTCGTAAACACGGTCTGAGAAGTCCACGGATGGAACCCCTTCAATCCATTCTTGGTGTATGTCTTCCTCTTGAAGATCGAAATGTTGGGTATTTTCTCCATTGTTTGAAGACTGGTGCTGTTGATGTCCTGTAAGAGAATCCTTGAATAAAGTTGCTCCATCCGTGTAGAAATGCGTAGGATCAGTTTCCATATTGTCTTCTGTGGTTCTGTTCTTCACTTTAGTAGTAGCAGGTGTCCTCCATGTTGGAGGACATGGGCGTAGAAAGAAAAGAAAAGCTGAGTGGAAAGTGTATAAGCTTTAGAGAGAAGGTAAATGATATCGATTTGAGTGATTCATTTGGATTCAGGCCTCCAACGTATGCTATTTAGATTCTTAACTTAGTTCACGTTCTAGTAGGACGAGTGGTCCTCAAGACGTGGAGCTTGTGCAAACTCCTTAGACTAGTCTCATGGGCTTACTTTACTTGCATGAAGGCCGTGAGTGATTGGGGTTGGAGCTCCTTAGTTTTGTAGACATTTTATAAATACACGAAAGAGATTTAATGAACTAAAGTAGGAATGTGTAAGATTAAAGAAATATTCTTACCTCCAAAAGTAGTATAAATAAATTTCTCAAGCAAATTAGTTAAAATTTGAAAATTATTTTTAACCTAATAAAAACGGTTCAGATAATGAAAGATCCACCAATACTTAAAATTGAATTATTTAACTAGAAAAATATTAATTAATCCACCTAAAATAATTAGTACAAATGGTTGGTCTATATAATATTAATTACATTAATCAAATTTTTTGAGACATATGTTTACTTGTATAATTTCGTTAACATTTTCAAAATTTATGATATTTGATTATTATTTATCGATGTTTTAAAAATCAAACTGGAAGTTAAACTGTGATATAAGAAGTTTAAGGTTTAAAAGATTCAACCGGTATTTAATCGTCATAAAATTATTTAAAAATTAAATAAATTTAAAAATTTTAAAAATAATTAAAAAACTATCCTTAAATATCAAGATATTTAAAGTGTAATTGAAAAGAGAGATTATTAAAACAGTTAATTAGTGTATTTTGTTTTATAAAAATGAATAATTTATAAAAACTGATCGATTATTCTCTTTTCTTTTTTAGCAAAAGTGTTTTTGTAATTTTTCTTAGTTTTTCCATTTAAATCTAATTTTTTTTGCTTTTAATATAGTTAAATTTTGATAAAAAGATAGCAAGCTATATTAGAAATGACAATTGGACTCGAGCTTGTTTCGGACCAACCTGACTTTGCCCAATATTATTAGGCCTAGGAATGTTAATGGGCTAGCTTGGGCCTGCCCAACCTCATCACATGATGGCCCATGGCCCTCTGGGCTGGAATGAGCCGGTCCCTCAACGGGCTAACCAGTCAGTGAATTAAGTTATGGCCCGACGGATTAGCCCGGCCTGCTATTTATTTTTTAAGCAAAAAGTTTTCAAAACAACGTCGTTTTGAAAAAAATAAGTAGATTACAGGTCAAATCGGGCCGACCCATAATTTAGCCAACTCAGGTCAAAAACAGACCGAGTTATTTTTGCCATCCTAACAAAGAAATTGAGAAAGCAAATTTGGGCACGTAGTAGTTAAATGAATTCTCACGGGACAAACAGATGTTGCTGATTGTGACAAACAATATTACGTACTGAAAGAATAAATAATAATTATCCAATAAACATTATTGACTAATTTTTAATTTAAAAAAGACAATGAATTCAATGTACTTGAGTTTAATTAACAAATGATGATAACAATTTCTAGACCTTAAAAGGGGGAATAAGGTACATGCAAGGGGATATGTGGTTTAGGTTGCAAGAAAGAAACTATGGAAATTTCTGGTTAGGCAACGATTCTACAAATGGAAGGTCTACAACAATTCACCCATACAGTGCCCCCACAACAAAAGTTTCAATTTTTACATAATTAGAAATCCAGAGTAAAAGAAAGACACGTTTTTTTAAGACAGATAAGAGAGATAGGACATATATAATTTGGAGATGAGAGCCGCAAAGAGAAGAGAGGAAGAGACTCGAAGGAGAAGGAAAAAGAAGAAGACTTTCTGATTTTTTTTTGTTTTTATGTGATTTCCTGATTTTATGGTTTCGGGGTTTGTCTCCTTTTTCGGCTTACTAGCTTAGATTGCGTTTGCTCTTGTTGGGGTTTATTTTTTAATGGATTTGGTTGAATTTTAGAGCAGCAAGCATGAGAATGGACTTTTGGGTTTGGTTATATATGATCGCCGGCTACACTGGTGCGTTTTGTTATTGGGTTTGCTCTTTTTTTGAGTTTTTTTTTCTTGTGTGTGTGATTGGAACTTCTTTTGATGATTGACTTTGATAGAGTCGTCCCCATTTAACAAAGTTTATATTTTCTGCTTGTCCAAAATTTTTTGCTCTGTTATTTGGGTATGCTTGGTTTGCCCAGAAAATGGAGGATGGGAATATAACAAAAAGCTGTTATTGGACTGTTCTTGGTGGTGTCTGGATTTGCTTTAGTGCTGGTTTTAGTTTAATCTCGGATGAAATTCTGTTCTAAGGAAATAAAGATTGGAGTGCCTTTGATCTTCTTTATATCAACTTTCAGTCAATGTTGTTTCTTTGTGTTGATTGGGTTGGTAGATCGAGCTATGTCCTTGTTTGGGTCATTTTTGTAGTTTAAAATCCTTTCGCAGAGTCTGTGTGGCTTGATGATTCTATGTTTGATTGGTCTTTGTTAATGCAGTCAATCATATTCAAGCTTTGAAACTAATTCTTTTCATCTGTTTGATCAATTTGAGTTGTTATGTGCGATCAGCTGATGCACATTTCGTACTTTCTCAATGTTTTGGATCATCTTCTCATGTTTGATGAGTTTTTGTTTTTCTTTTCCAGGGTAGTGCAATTGGTTTCTTATCTATTATCTTTCGACCTATTAGCTGTTATGCTATTGTTTAGCAACTCAATTTGATGGAAGAGCTATAAGTGACCTGGGGTTGAGTTTAGTTGATAGTTTTGTAAGAGCCTCCACAAAAGTCTTTGTTAAAATTTGATTCTTCAATTCAGTGGAATGGGCAGTTGATGCTTTACTTTCCTCTACGGAAATCTTAATGGTTCAGTAGGAAAATGGAACTTGGTTTTAATTCCTTTACAGGAGGGTAAGCAATAGATTTGAATGAGGGTGGAATAGTTAACTAGAAAAAGAGCCTCCTTAACTTTCTGGACGACTGTATACTCGACCAAAAGAATGGGCTTGCCCCAAGTATCCTCTGGTGGCATTGCTGATGAAGTGGCAATGAGCACGTTTGTACAAACCCCACCTATCATTGCTGGTATGAGCAGTTGTGATTTGAGTGGAATTCATTTAGGAAATCTTGGCACTCGGATGCAGATGGATTTGCCTTGCTCTTCTCTTGGAGACCACCATAGGAAAATTAACACAGAGCATAAGAGTGGTTGGTTAACTCATAAAATTGGTCAAAATTTTCAGACACCTGTTCCGAGGATTGTAGGGTTTGAATCAAGGGGATTAGGCTCTTCTGTTAACCTATTCCACGGAAATCAGTCAATGTCCACTGTGGTAAGCATTAACAGTGATGAAGTTGAGTCAACTGGGTCGCAAGTCAGGAAGCGAGTATTGTCTCCACTGGGTGGAATGCTTCTTCCTGATCAATTCAATCGTGATCCGTTGGATATTAGTGATGGAAGTCATTCTTGTATTTTTCAGGGTGGTAAAGATAACTATAAAGGTTCGCTGTCAAATGAGCATAAGAAAGCTCATATTGGCAATTCCAATTATTTCAATTCTCCCAGCTGGTCTTCTTCTTGTATTCCAGAGTGGATCAATTTACACAATGGTAGTTGTGAGGCAAACTCTATATTCTTCACTGATGGTCCAGTGTTAGAAAACATGAGGCTAGAGCCTCACAGTGCCTTTATCTCACCACCTGAGATTAATAGATTTGGAGAAACAAATAAGGTAACATCAGAAACTGGGGCTATTCCAATACCCACAAAGAAGACGGTTTCACCCCCTTTGTCATTATCTCCTCTTGGTCCAAAACTTCCAGGACGAATAAAATCTTCCCGAGGATACCAGAATATTGGGAAAAAGTTAGACGATGACTATATAACCTTCAGGGATATAGAACAATCACTTGATGGCACTGTCTCAGACATTCTGTCTATTGAGAAGCATGAGGATTGCAACATGCCAAATGAATCTTTACAAGGATTTGATCTTTTCCAAAAACGGTTTGATGCATTAATTCCAGAGGTTAGCAGTTCTTGGGATGAGAATTCAGATGTCACTCGCCCGTGTATCAAATTTGGTAGAACACTTAGTGGTCTATCAGTTAGAAGGTCCTTAATTGGTTCATTTGAGGAATCTCTGTTATCTGGAAGGCTACTGGCAGGGAAACCTTGTCAGGTTAGCAACTTATAATGTGTTGCAGAAGTATAAAGTTAACTTTAATGTGTTTGATTATGCTTAGCGAATGAAAAAATGTGATGTCTGTCTATAATTCCTCATTTTTCTTTACATAAATGTAGAGGATTGATGGATTCCTTGCTGTTCTCAATGTAACTGGAGGGAATTTCTCACCACAGTCGCAGAAGCTCCCATTCACGGTGACTAGTGTGGATGGTGATAATTATTTGCTTTATTACTCATCAATAGATCTAGCAGGGCATCTACATTCAAGTAAGGCCAATGCTTCAAAAATGAGAAGGAGCCTTAGCATTGATGATTCTCGAGCTGAGAAAAGCAGAATACGTATACCAATGAAAGGATGTATCCAATTGGTAATTTTTCATTTCGTCTAACTGTTATGTCGTAAGTTGGGCATTTCAAGATAGGTCCCTTATTCTGTAGAAAAGAAATAGTTATTCAATTGGACAAAATGATCTATGGAAGGAGTAATCCTGAACTGTTTTGCGGTTACTTGGCAGTGTCTTTTAATCCCTGTTTTTCCTTTAATCACTATATGAAAATGTTGATTTTGATTGTTATCTATACGTATCATTGACGAAATTTGTTGCCATAATATGTTTGAGCTTTCCTATGCAGTTGACTAGCTGTTTTTCTATACATTTAACTCATATTTCATACCTGGTGGTGCTTTAATTGGGAGGCTGAGATTGGCAGATTGAATTGGTGTTACAGGTTCTTAGCAATCCTGAAAAGACACCTATTCACACTTTCCTTTGCAACTACGATCTCACTGACATGCCAACTGGTACAAAGGTAAGCTGAGTTAGGATATATATGATTTTCACGTATGGGTGAAAGGTTTTGGGCCATTATGAACAATGTGTAGCTCAATGAACAGATGGGTGTTGCCTTCTCTACGATACTTAATTTGGCATAATTTTTTCCTTCTATTGTTTAATTTAGTTAACTTGCAATATTCATTAGTTGACACTCTCCATCTCTCTCTTAAGACATTCCTACGGCAAAGGATGATCTTATCTTCGTCTGGACCAACAAATTTACTGGCCAATCGGAGCAAAAGAAATGTGAAGATGAAAGACAATGGCAAAGCATCTTCAATTTCAAAGGATGACTGTTCATTGCCTCACAGAACAGAATCTGCAGATTCAAGTGATACTGACCCTGTAAATAGAACAAGATATTCTAAACAGAGTAGGTTCAACAGTAGTCAATGCATAAATGGTTGCTTGGGGGAGGGAAGTCCCCCAAGCTCACCTGATATTTGTGTAAATAAAATTGTACAGAGCCCTTCAAAGGTCAATTATAGTACTAATGGGGCAGGTGTTCTCCGATATGCACTTCATCTTCGGTTCTTGTGCTCTTCCCCCAAAAAAAATTCTAGGTCCATTCAGAGATGCAAATCTGATCCTTCATCTGCACCAGAAGCAAACAAGATGAACTTGGACTGGGATCGACGCTTTTATTTGTATAGTGATATGAGGGTGGTGTTCCCTCAACGTCATTCCGACGCTGATGAGGGCAAGGTGAGTACTATGTCTTTTATCTGAGTTCCCTTGATTTGAAGTCTGGTTGTAGTAAATGCTTTATTGAAATTGGATATATATGTGTGGTTGTTCATTTCATTCTGTTAAGTTCCAAGGGCATCTGTCACATGTACATTTTACCTTGCTTAATTATCCGACCACAGGAAATTAACCTCGAAATGCATAATTTCTTATCGTGATGATAGTGTGCTATCTGCACTTAAACATTACTTTTGGATTTGATTATATTAGTCATTTCTAACCTTTTGGCTTGTTAAAAGTGTGCTTTACATGAGGTAGCAAAATTTGGAATCTAGTTAGCAGACAGATCCATCCTGTTTTGATGATTTACACATGTGAG
Organism: Erythroxylum urbanii; assembly: GCA_027568935.1. Taxonomy (NCBI): domain Eukaryota; kingdom Viridiplantae; phylum Streptophyta; class Magnoliopsida; order Malpighiales; family Erythroxylaceae; genus Erythroxylum; species Erythroxylum urbanii. Next base: position 26,250,008 of record JAOQML010000007.1, read on the forward strand.
AAACTATTTTAGAATTTGACCGAAACCGATTCATTAATCAAATGAAACGAAAAAGAACGGGGAAAAACATATTCTTTCATGGAACAGAACTTAAAGAATATAAATTTTGTCCAAAAACAATACTTCCTACAATTGACAAAGTGATTAGTTTGTCCGTTGATTGTGCATAGAACAATGAATTTTCTTACTGTCTTGTAATAAGGCATTCTATGTTGCATTGCAGTTGAAGGTGGAATATGACTATCCATCCAACCCAAAGTACTTTGACATCTGAAAATGCTCTGAAAGGTTATCTTCTGAAAATGTTTTATCATACAACACTTGTATATATCTGTGCAGTGATTTCTGATGGGGCAGAAGGCTCCTTGTACAAATTTTTTCATTCTTCAATAATTTCATTTAACATTTTAGTTTCATCTTCAGTTATGATCTGGACAAGTTATTCAGATGAACAGTGGTTCCCACATGCACAAAATCAAAGCACTGGAGGCTGGCGGCAGACTGTACCATATAACAGTCACCACTTTTACTTAAAATTTGGCCAAATCCAGACAACTTGGATGTGTCTTTGGACTTTTTGGTGCCTATGTAAGCTCTTGGCCTTCAAGATAAATAAAAAAAGGTACTGGATATAGAAGAAACAACAGCAAGTGAGGAAAAGGATAAGCAGATAATCATGTCAATTATACAAGGGATTACCAGTTAATTAACGAGTTAATAACTCATGTTTCGCTTAACGAGTTAATAGCTATTTTAACAAATGAACCAACGTTGAACTTATTAAATAAATGTCAGAAATTGAACCAAACCAAGTCCATTACCGCTTGGGTTCTTGATCCAAATTTTACGACTTCCACCATCTTTACAGCTGGTACACTGGCTACGTAAAAATTGGTATGTCATATATATATATATCCCTTTCAACTAGTTGGGGCTACCAAGTGGTTTTGGTGATGTATCAAAATTTCTATATTTTCTTACACCAGTTTAGTTTATAAGCATATATTACGTATTGTTATATCATATTATATATGAGTTTATTGGAAATAACATCTCTATTACATAAGAATAAGGTGGCATATTATTAGACTTCTTCAGATTTCGAGTCTCAACAAGATTTTAACTCCGTGTTGATGATGACGATAGTTATGACTCATAACATCAAGTCTTATTTCAAAATACATGAAGTCGATGAGAAAAAATGTTTATTTATAAACAATAAAAATAAATTAAATTCTTACTTCTAAATTATGATATAATTTTTCCTTAAATTAAAGTATTTATAAACAATAAAAATAAATTAAACTCTTACATCTAAATTATTTATCATAAATTTAATTTAAATAAATGATTAAATATATGCACACCTCATTTATAATTTTAATTGACCTGTAATTCGATTTAAATTGTTCAATTTTTTAAATGATATTATATTTAAAACAATTTAAATTTAACATATAATTCAAAATTAATTAAATTTCGAATTAAAATTAAAATATTCTATAAAAATATCCAGCCGAGGAGTGTGCCCATATGATAGGTTGAAAGCGACGCTGATTTTGGATTCATTTTCAGGCAATTTCGCGGAAAGCCGTACCTGATCTTCTTGACATGGTCCATAACGTCCTATTCTAAGCTTCGATTGATACATGATTTCTCAAAAGGGGACCAAGATCAAGTGATTTGTATGTTTCTGGCGTTGGAAGCTAACATTCTATTTGGAAATTGCTTCCTCTATTTTATGTTCAATTTTCATTTCTCTTCTCATTTTGTTTTCTTGTGCTCCTTACTAGAATAACAACCAGTAAGGTTACTCATTTGTAATCAAAGTTACGAGTTTAAATTAAGAAAATAGTCTTTTGTAAAGAAAGGTTGCGTACAATTGATATTTTTCCCCCGATGCATCCCCCGACTCTCGCAAGAGAAAGTCTTGTACACTGAAATTGTTGTTATTATTTATAACTTATACCTAACAAAAATCATTAAACTATGCATGGACATGATTATACCAATTAATCAGTTCTTTACAATAAAATTAGATTCCATAAAAGCAGTATGGATATATACCAATATAGGTAACCAAATGAACACGACTCTTAGTTAATATAGACTAGACATGTTCTACTTTAGCAGATCATATTCTGAACTGGGGTCCGACGCCGTCCATTTTAGGATGAGACGTTGAATGGATCCATTGATATCTTTGGCTATGAATGCATTGCTTGCATGGATAATGACAGAAACACAGCAACACTTAGCTTGTTTCTTATCACAAATATCATCAATTTGATACGGTTTTTGGCTTCTTTCTGGAAGAAAAACGCGTTTTTTGGTTGTTTCTCATTTAAAGAAGCCAAAGCAAGTGCATAACAGTTCATCAGCTACAAAACTTGCATATATCATAACAGAATATAGATTTTTTCTTACGAAATTTGCTTTGGATCATGAACTAAGCAAGCAAGTTGTTATTTCTATGTTTAAGAACTTAGTTATAAATCATTCAACTTAATAAAGTTATAACATCTTTTGTTTAATCTTGTTGAATATTGTTTATCAGATTAGGAAAATGTTTCTGATGCAAGAATTGTCACATCTTTGCTTTTTTTCAAAATCAGTAGATCAGGACAAGAACAGGTTCGTTTAGGATCATAACACAATTTTCTGGAAAGGGTTGGTACATAAAGCTTTATCAGATGAAAGATTCCTCAGTGTGCAGCTCATTATCTTTTTCTTTCCACTGTTTTGGATTGACTACAAGGACTTGCATGTACGTTTGTGTAGCTGTTACCAGCTTGAGCTAATCAGATCCATACATAATCAAGCCATGGTTTGTACGGATCCTGGAACTTGTCAGTACGTACAGACTGTACATCTTCTTCTGCACCCGAATTATGTCCTGTTCTGGTTTTCCTAAGTTAAACAGACGACTACAAATTCTTACAGGTCTTGTCCCCGTCATTTTCTCACTTTGTTTTCTTATTACTCTTACTGATGGAAAACAACTAAGCACTACAAATGCATATCACAAAAAATTAATCGAACAACAAAAGAAGAGTTAAGGTGATTTCAAGAATAAAATTCTGAAATCAGTTCATGTCCAGTATGCCCTCTTCATTAGGGGTGAAATCAGAGTAGATTTCTAAATTTTGAGCCTAATCTTTAAAAAAATATTTTAAACTCGATTTAATTTGTTAATTTTGAGTTAATATAAGTTGATTTTTCATAATCAAACATAATTTTTATTTTAAAATTTATATTTCATATCAATTTAAATCTTTTTGTCATCTGGCACGATTACTTAACGTCATTACCTTCTTCTGACTTATCACCGGCAGTTTGCTCAGGGTTCTAAACTTAAAAGTGGCAACTAAATACGAGGGTTGCATTTGTTGCGGAACTTAACACCTTACGACATAAGCTGACGACAACCATGCACTACCTGTGTTCACGTTTCCGAAAGCACTCCTCTCCAATTTAAATAGCAATAATAAAAAAAGATTTATTTATATATTAACTTAAACTTTATAATATTTTGGAAAGGTCCATCTTTAAATTACTTAATTATGGCAAGAGAAGTAGCATATTAAATTAGGATTATACTTTCTTCTCAGTACAACGTCGTTTTAGGCAGAAAATTCTTACCTAATTTTATGTTATGTCCAAATTCGAATCCGGTCAACCCAGGACATGACGTGAGTATGCAACCACTAGCTCCAACGGATTGGAGGCTATATGGGAAGCCTACGCCACCGTCTAGACCAAAACTAGGTTTACATTGCTTCCATGCATGAGAAGCCATGCAAAATATTGCATTTACACAAGAACTCTGAACGTTAGCAAGCAACCATTGCATATTCATTGATTTCAAGGTCCAAATTGAACATCATTCAGAAGTGGCTTTTCTGGTAAATATGAGCAGTAGATGTAATGTTCAGTAATTTCCATCAAAATGTTTCAAGATTCTAAATGCGTCATATCAAGAATTGTAGTGAAAGTCCCGAGGAAGACAACCCATCACACACATATACATCGACATAATTCATCCAAATCCAAATGCATGTTCTGCATACAAAAAACTACGGGTAAAGTAACCAAAATGGTGACAAAAGAGACTAGCCGACTCGTCACGATCAGAAGTTATAGTCACCAAACTACAAACCCCACAAGACCAACGTTTCTCTCTTAAGCATTTATTGTTTTCTCACCAGCTGACCTGAACACTATGAGAAATTCAAAGATCCATATTAAAAATGAACGACACAAAATATCATATTCTTGATCCTTTGTTCAGAAGAAACGTTAAAAAGTGTTGGAAAGGCCAGCCAAATCTACCAACTCAGGCCACTATTTTAAAATCATTTACCGTTAACATGTGTAAAGTTTAATACGAGAATGACGATGAATATGATCGGTTGCTTACTCTTTTAAAAAGATCAACAACAACAACAACAACAATTCGATAAAAATCTCGCTAATCGGGAGGTTTAAGAGGGTTATGAACACGCAGTCTTACTCTTACTTGATAGAGAGACTGTTTCTAATAAATGCACATAAGTGCATATATATATATATATAAATAATACATGAATTAAAATTAAAATTAAGATTGAAAAGACATAAAATATAATAATACTAATAATAAATACATAAAAATAAA
>JAOQML010000007.1:26259140-26273279 GCA_027568935.1 Erythroxylum urbanii
TCTTTATAGAATTTAAGCTTTAATAAGTACACAAAGCGTGTGATTTTATGCTATATGTATATATATTGTACTGGGCATTGATGGTGATGATATATATGTATGTATGTATATATATATATGTATGTATGTATATATATATATGTATGTATGTATATATATATCAATACCTTCTCCAGCCAAATTATTTCTTTACATCTTTAAATACGATAGAAACTAGACTCAAGGATTTTGATAATACTCTTTATCATATTATTTAGTTTGTTATTTATTTCATATTTTATTTATTAAGTTTTTTATTTATTAGTTTTAGTTTTTATTTATTTATTTTTTCTTCCTGTGGGTCATTTGGAAACAACCTTTTTACAATTAGAGGTAAGGTTGCGTACTACCATACCTCTCCAAATTTTGTGTATCAATGAAATTTTTATTGAATTGTTGTTGTTGTTATAGAAGTAGTAACAAAAACTAGAATAAAATTAAGATAGGCAACGAATTTTCTGGTAAGAAATTATATATTTTTTAATAAAATTACTTGAGTTATTGCAATTGTGTTTATATTATTTATAATTACTCTATAATTACCACAATAACTTATAATTAAATTCATAATAAATCAAATCACAGTTATCTCACAATTAGCAATTTAAAAATTTATACCATTAAGGTGTTGTAACAAAATAGCCTGCTAGGGGGTGGTCTAGTTGGTGAACGGGAGCATAGGTTAAAAGGTTTTGTATTTGAATCCCTCAATTTACGCTCTCTTGATTAAATCTGTCGTACATCGTTTGTCCAATACGAAATACCCAATTGACCTGATTTGTAGACTATCATATCAATTTGAAAGATTTGCGCATTCAAAGAATAACAGCTGGGTTCCTCTGTTTAAAAACAAAAATGTTGTAACAAAACATTAAATAATGAAATGGACTAGCGACAGGTACATTTTATTACATTCTTATTAAAATATTTTGGTCCCGCCCATTAAAATTGATTATTCTTTGAAACATTAATTTTTGAGGGAGAGATTTCTGAGATAAGACAAGACAGTGAACAGCAACCTTTGCATGGATTTTTGCATTCTGGTAGTTATTTATTTATTTGTTTATTCTGCTTTTTTTGGTCTTGTGCTCTGCTCTTTATATAGCCTTGAAGTCTTCTTTAGATTGCCACAGAACCACTTTTCTTTGACTGCAACTTCTGGCTGCCTCCAAGTCCAAGCGCTATCATCATAGTCTAACTCTCACCTTTCTCTTCCATCACTTTTCCTGAAAACTTTTTCAGTTTTTCCAATTCCAAAGCTCCTTAAAAATGGCAGCCTTTTCGTACCAGCACCACCCTTTTGTTCTTGATTCAGTGATATTGCAGAGCACCCCCATTAAGAACATGTCTGGTTTTATGGAGAATGGGAACATCAAGACCAACTGCTTTTCTCAAATTTACCCTTTTGAATCTCTTTATGAAACTCCTGTTGATGTTAGCTTCCAGGAAGTTAGTCGTATCGATCAAAACTCCAACGTTCTTCCAAGTGATACTGAGACTTCTTCTGTGACTAAAAAACAGAGCACGTCCTCAACTGTTGTGAACAGGCTTGAAAGTGGCGAGCAAGTTACTCAAGTGGTGATTCCCATGAACAAGAAGAGAAAGCATACAAATGGGTCAACCTTAACCTCTGCTCAATCAAAGGTAGGCCGTCGTAAGAATTTTGTTATGATCATGACAATCTAGACCTCAGGCTCTGTTTCTTCATCGATGATTTTGGTCTCTCTGTTATTTTGATAGGATGCTAGGGAAGAAAAAAGCAAGAATCATAAGAAATGTAATGGCGAAGTAAATGAAGCTGAGAAGAAACCAAAAGCTGAGAAGAAGGATCAAAAGAAAGTTACTGAGGAGCCTCCAACAGGCTACATCCATGTAAGAGCAAGGAGGGGTCAAGCAACAGACAGCCATAGCCTCGCAGAGAGGGTACTTTTTCATCACTAGAACCTTATTTTTTCACTTTCCTACCAAGTAATGTTCTTTTTAGCTTACCCTTCTGGTAATTCCAGTGACATCTAAGAATGTCACACATGCAAAATTACTACGTGACATGCCACCATTTCAGGTAAGAAGGGAGAAAATCAGTGAGAGGATGAAGATATTGCAGCGTCTTGTTCCTGGTTGTGAGAAGGTTGGTGTTCATTTCCTTACCTTAACCCTGTCTTTCTCAAAAACTAATCTATACCCTTTTCCACTTCATTCATGCATCTGACAGCTTAACCTGGCATGGTTTTTCTAAAAACAGGTGACTGGAAAGGCTCAAATGTTGGATGAGATTATTAACTATGTCCAGTCCTTGCAAAATCAAGTGGAGGTGAAATACCAATTTCCATTAAGAACCTGTACATGCAACGAGTTTAGTTTCTTTCTGTCTGAATCTTGGTCAGAATCAATTAACCCATCATGTTCTTGTCATTTTCCCAGTTCCTGTCCATGAAGCTTGCTTCTGTTAATCCCCTGTTCTATGACTTTGGAGTGGACCTAGACCACTTCATAGTCATGCCTGAGGTAAAAATAGTTCTTGTTTCAGTCTTCCGGTTCAAGATTAAACATATTTAGTATTCAAGAATAAATCTGGTGTGATCTTGTTTCTGCTTAATATTATTCAGAAGTTGAGTAACTTGCCATCACCTTTGCCAAGTGTGCAACAATGCAGTCCCACCCAATCTGCAGCTTTTGCGGATACAACCACCATTGCAGCTACTTCTGTTGCAACTACAAACTTTGCCACAGTAGATAGCTATACTCTTATTGATAGTTCAGCTTCACTTTTAGTTCAAGGTGAAGGATCAAGTGAGCTAGTTACCAAGGTAGGCAAATATTGTAATTTCTTGAAAAAAAACCTGAAACTTCTTGTATAAACTATTTTCTAACAAATGAAAAATTCCAAAATGTTTCAGGATAGTGGTGGTCTACTATGGGATGTGGATGAGAAAAGACAGAAACTTCAGAATCCATCTGGGTTCACCCATGACTTGTGTTCTTTTCACTGATAAAAGTAACAAGAGCTGCCCTACAATTACAAACTTCTGGTAAGCTCTCATGTCCTGTCTCATGTAATAATCCCAAATGAACAAGCACTGTATATTGCGCTTGACAAGAATTCTTTTTCTTTCCAGCTTGCAAGGAGATGGAAAAAGGCAACCATGACCAGGGAAAATTAAATGAAGCAGAAAGGACATGGAAGATCAAAACTTGAGGCTGTGAAACTTCTTGTTGCAAGTCCAATAGTGTAGAAAGAGTTTAAATTGGAATCTAGACATGAATAAAGGGCAGCAAAATCAGTGGATGGAGAACTTAGAAATTGTACAACCGACCAAATAAGACCAGATCTATTTGCAGATCCCTTGTTTGTTCCTGTCCATTATGGCCCCTCCATCCAAGCGTCTAGTGCACAAATTCCAAAGACTCCTGTGTGGTTATGAAGCCTGGACACAGCCTTTTTCATGTAGAGAAAGTATAGTATATTATTCAAGTCACCATGCATTATGCAGTATGCACTTTTTCCCATGTATCATTTTTAATAACCATTGTAGAAAATTGAGTTCCTATGGTTTCAGTTAATTCTGTTGTTACAGTTATTCCTACTGTTTAATTTTCTGCCCCTCACCTTTCATTTATTATTATCATTGGAGAGAAAGAAAATGGAAAGAGAGATAAGAGGGAACGGAAAGAGAGATAAGAGGGATTATAGCTAGGTTGATGCTACAACTGTAATTGATATGACTAGTTATGCAGTCGTCCTATTCTTTTCTTGGAATCTTCAAGTGTTTTGGCATTTTTTGAGTTGATGTTTTTGAGGCTAACTTCCCTTACCCACCACCTGTTGCAAATTGCAAACAGGACAGAAAGCATCTACAAATTGCTTTCTTGTATGGTATTTTCTTTACAAGTTTCAAGTTGCAGCAAAGAGGGATAATGAAAGTTACTGCTCCTCCAGGGAAAAAAAAAAAACTTTACAGAGAGATTACAAAATATAAAAGTTTTGGTATTTCTAGTTGAAAACTATCACACCCTCAATAACCCTTTTGTGTTGGTCTGTCCATGTCAATGATGAATCCCATAAACACTGCTGCAATCATATTAATCTGAACTTTTTCAGATAGAACCATAAAATGATGTTAAAGTGAAACCTGACAATTTTGTAGTTGAATCTGCATTATAGTTAAAGAAAACATTAAATTGAGTTGCAAAAATTCCAGAAAAATTGAATTAAAGATATTTTGCGGCTTTGGCAATCAGGATAAATCCTTTATCTTGAAGGAAATAGTTAGAAGGATAGATTCATTTGGAATGACAAGTGACAGGAACTACACGCCGCTTGTCCAATCACCTGCCAAAAGTACAATTAGAACCTTAAAAACAGTTTATCTAACTAAACACATCAGTATCCCATGTAAACTACCAAGTAATCCCCTTAATGCATAGATTTAAAATCATTGCCCCATCATTTTTTAATGATTAAGCAGTCCTTATCAAAAGTTTTAACGCAATCTCTCGTCTTTATTTCTAGTTTTAAGTTGCCAGTAGCTACAGCTGTAGGACATAGACAATCCATGTGGTTGTTGTGTTCTTGTTCTTAGTCCTGACCCACATGTTTAGTTTCTGGCTTATATAATTGAGTCAAAATTGCAGAAATGATTCAAGAAATTTAAAAAAATTCACTCTTTTTGCTTTACCTTGTCTTGTCCCATCTCTTCCACAGCTTAAAATAAAGGTACTGTCAGCTAAAATTACTGCTTCGTTCTCTTCATCTCTTTCCTTTTTCATATCTTTATCATCTTCTAGCAACTTTTGACTCATTACACATTTACAGTAATCATAAGAAGCTCAAAGGGGAAGCTTTTATATATATATACTGTGAAAAGTCAAAATCAGTGGAAGATGCGACCCACCAAGCTGAGTTGAGTTCAAAACTGAGGACCAATCTGAATCTCCCAAGTGGATGGAAACAGGTTGCCAGAAGCAACTAAATGAATGCTTGGAGTTGCCAACTGGATGATGTATGAGATTGAAAGTCTTTTGACAGATTGATTAAACAAATGTTTTGTAGCTCACCAACTGATCATTCATCATCTGGGATCCGTTATGCTTGTTGTTCTTCGTATATTTCCAAGTTATGTTTGGGTCCCTATGTTGATAGATCATGAAACATTTGGCATTATCATCATTAATTAACTTTTGCCACTTTCTTTAACAATCTTGCTTATGCTTTCCAAGTATGGAACAACATTGTCTGCTATTTTAATTTTCTTGTCTCTTAAGAACTTATAAAGAGACAGAATATTAACAAAACACATTTTTATTATAACAACATTAACTAAATAATTATGGTTAGACTTTAATATTTCAAAAACTCTTATTATACTCATACATTAACATATAATTTAATATATTTAACCCTTAAATTTCAGAAAATATAACTCTTAATTTTAACATATCTATTTCTGTCTCATTCCTGATATGAAACCTTGAATCTTTCCCTGCAATGGCTACAGAAAGGCATAGACTCAATAAATTTTCATGAACCTTAACGTTCAAAGTGTTTCAGAGGAGGAGAGCATATCTCGCAGGATTCTCTTCTTCTTCATCTTCATCATCACAAGTAGACATGCATGTCCCATCAAAATCTGGAATGAGACATTACTAGGACTCTAAACAGCATGAGACGTTAGTTTCTTCATGGCCATGTCTAGCCCTTTTCAGGATTGTGTGTAAAGGACTACCTATGCTTGCATATATATATTTAGGAAGACCCTAAAGTTCAAGATCTGAACACTTGCTTTGTCACAATCTCATTCCATGATGATTCATCAGCCACAATTGCTTAATTTGCATTGCTCTATCTTAATTATATGAGACCTCAGTTGTGTATCCAAGTGGTTTTCTCCGACATTTATTTATGGTCACCTTTTTTCTTGGCTAATACATACAATATACCCTACACCTCTAATGAATCTATCATAGAAATTAAATATTTTAATTTGATAGTAAAAAGACATTAAAAATATTTGGATTAAAAGATTCAATTATTGTTCTTAAAACTTGTAAAATTCATTAAAAAAGAAAAAGAAAATTCTGATCTTCCCTTACATTTTCTATTAATTATAGTCAAATTATGAATGATGTAAATTTAATCCTTTATAAGTCATTTTATAGGGTTATGAGATAATAAAAGAGCTAGATTAATTAGTTAAAAATTTAAATCTTATCAGCAAATTATTATAATATTCATACTCAATAACCCTACCTCTTAACTGAAAAGAAAAGGTCAAAGTAAAATTATAAATATAACTATAAATTAATGATTAAAAAACACAACTGATTCGTCCGATATAATTATAAAAACCTTGAACAGTCCAACTTTTCGGTTCAGTTTTCATCTTTTCACTTGGCAGATCTGGTTCCAAGCTTTATCAGATTTCCCACAAACTAAAAAATGTCATACTTGCTTTGAAGAAGCTAAACAGGGAGGAGTATGGGGACATTCTTGGAAGGGTTCAACATGCTAGATCTATTATTCTTTCTTCTCAAGAAGCTGCTAACAATAATCCTGATAATGTTTCTCTTCAACTTGCAGAAAGGTCTGCTAGGCATCGGTTCCTTTAGCTTAGTCGGGATGCAGAATCTTTTTATCATTAAAAGAGTAAAATGAAATGGATTCATCTTGGTGATCAAAACACTACTTTTTCCATACGCTCATAAAGCATAGGAGGCAGCTTAATCGTATTTATAGCATTAAACTTCTTCTGGTATTGAACTCCATGAAACTGATGAGATTATTTTTTAAACTCTTAAATTTTTATAAAAGTATGTTGGGTGTTGCTGAGACTTGTCGGAAGTCAGCTGATGCTTTTATATTCAAAGTTGGGCATGTACTGTCTCCTGAACGACAACTAAAATTGATTACCCTATTTTTCCTGTCGAAATCAAGCAAGTTATTTTCTTTATTAATAGAAGTAAAAGCTTAGGTCTTGATGATTTCACTAGTGATTTTTTCATTGATGTTTGGTAGCTTATTGGTAACGATATTATTGCGGTTGCTCAAGAGTTTTTTTACTCTGGTAATATGTCTAAGTATTTTACCAGTACTTGATCCTAGTTTTACTTTAAAATTTTGTCCCGTTGCATGTTGTACTACTTTTTATAAATGCATCTCTAAGGTCCTTTGTGACAGAACGAGGTATGTCTTTCCTGAACTTGTTTTTCAAAACCAGGGTGCTTTGTGGAGAATAGAAGTATTGTACATAATATCCTGATTTGTCAAGATTTGATCAGACTTTATAACTGGAAATCAGCTTCTTCTCGATGCCTTATGAAGATTGATTTGAGGAAGGCTTATGACACAGTGAACTGGGACTTCATTGAGGAGATGCTTGTTAGGTATTGTTTTCCCGAAAAGTTTATCGAATGGATCATGTCATGTGTTAAGTCCACCAATTATACCATTTATGTGAATGGTGTTTTGCAGGGATATTTTGAGGGGAAAAGGGATATTAGACAAGGTGATCCTATCTCCACTCTTCTTTTTGTCTTGGTGATGGAATTTCTGTCTCAAATCTTGAAGATTGTCAGCCAGTTGGAAGATTTCAGGTTTCACCCTATGTGTAAAAGCCTTTCTCTCACCCACATTTGTTTTGCCGATGATTTGATGCTTTTATGCAAGGCTAATACTGCTTCAGTCTTTAGAATCAAGCAGGGCTTTGAATATTTTTCTAATGTTACTAACTTGCGTGCCAATAAGACTAAATAAAACGTTTATGTGGCTGGTCTTTCTGCTGAGAACAAACAGAAGGTCCTTATGTTTATTGCTTCCCATGAGGGTTGTTTTCCTCTTAAATATCTAGGTATGCCCCTATCTCCTACAAAATGGAGTAAAGCTGATTGTTGCATATTAGTTGAGAAGATTACAAAGAGGATTCCAAGCTGGGCTTCCAGGAATCTCTCTCATGCTAGAAGGACACAATTGATTAATTCAGTACCACTGTCCCTTCAAACTTATTGGGCTAGCACCTTCATTCTCCCCTCAAGTGTGATTTAGAAAATTGAAACGAAATGTCGGCATTTTCTTTAGGGAGCCTCTAACACAAAAAGAAAGCCTGGTTTGGTTGCTTGGGATGACATTTTCAGACCTAAAACTCAAGGTATACTTAACTTAAAGGATTGCAAGACTATGAATCTGGCTTTGATTGGTAAACATATCTAGTCTGTGTCTACAAAACATGATGTTCTTTGGGTGAAGTGGGTGAATGAAATTTATCTTAAAGGATCTATTTTTTGGTCTTATAAACCTAAGATGGACTGTAGTGGGTATTGGGCTAAGCTTAATAAGGTCAAAGAGAAATTTTGATGTGCTTACAACTATGGTGGAACGTGGACAGGGAGTAGTCCTATTTATACTATAGCTCATGGTTATGATCTCCTAAGAGGAAAAATTCAAAAATGCAGATATGCAAACATTATCTGGGATAGATTAAATGTGCCTAAACATTGTTTGATCTCTTGGCTTGCAGCTACCAATAAACTGCTAACCAAAGACAGAATGCATCCTTTGGGTTTCCTACAAGGCACTATGAAATGTCATTTGTATGATTCTGATAATGAAACCATAGCTCATATATTCTCCCTTTGTCCTATATCACAAGCTATCTTGTTGGCTATTAAGAGAGTGTAACATACCACTCCCATAGAGCATATACCCGATATACCGAAGGATATTTGGGAACATATTCTAAGAAAATAGCACGTTCAGACGGTTAAATCAATTCATTTTACATTTTAATCCATCGCACATAAATCATTATCAAATACTCAACCCTCAATAAATCATTATCAAGACATCTCCTAAACAAACCGTTTCACATAAACATTAATAAGACATCAATAATCATTTTTCATGTTTTATACTTTTACTAATTCAGACTCTAAGGTCCTCAAAAGTCAGGAAATAATATAAGGTTCCTGTATATCACAAGTAGTATTACGGAAACAAGCATAAATCAAGCTCTAGTCACTATTTTGTCATGCCACTTTCACAGAGGTCAAGTTAAGACATATATCTACAACTTTTATTCTTTGAGTTTCTCTAAATTCGTGCTCTAAGGATATGAAAGATATATCAAAAAAGAAAGATGAAATTGAAACTAGAATTTCAACTTACCTTGATAACTTCTTTCCTTCTCCTTTTCTCTTCCCTTTTTCTTTCCTTCTCTTCTCATTTTCATCTTTATCTCTCTTCTAACCTTATGACTGACTTCCACTCTCACTTCGATTGCCTTTTTCATCCATTTTCTCTAGAAAATTCAAGAAGGTCAAACTAATCCATATGTTACCATTCTATTGGTCCATGTGTAACCCTTCTGTTGGTACATATGTTATCCTTCTATCGGTCCATATATAACTATTCTATTAGTCCACGTGTCACCCTTCTATGGGTACATATGTTATCCTTCTATTGGTCTATATAACACTATTCTATTGGTCCATGTGTCACTTACTTTAAGCTTCACATGTCACTCATTTAAGCCTCCATACGTCACTACTTGTAATGCTACACATGTCACCAATTATAAGGTTACATATGTCATCATTTGTAAAGCTACATATGTCACCATTCTAAAACTCCACATGTTACAAGTCTAAAGTGCCATTTGTCACATATTTCCAATGCCACATGTCATCATTTCATAGTCCTAATCAACCTAAATTCCCACGTATCAATTTGTCTTGTTCTTTAACGTTTTTTTAGACTAGATGCACATATCACCTCATCAATTACTCAATTGTAACGATAAATTCCCAATTTACTAATTATAGTCCATCAATCAAGACAAAATCAACACACAATTATACCATGATCAGTAAAAACCTTTCATACTTTGGAACATGTCAATTGAGTGCATATACTATCTTGCAATGTTTTCTAAATCATGATTCATATGTGTATACGAGTATTATACATGTGATAAAATGCATCTCGTAAATTCTTAAATGAAATAATTAATGTGACTTAATTTAATAGTTTAATCTCTTAACAATTTTAGGAGGCAGGATATTACAACTCTCCCTCTTAAGAAATTTCGTCCTCGAAATTCTTACTTGACTGATCAAACAGATGGGGCAATGTTGTCTCATGTTTTCCTTAGTCTCTCAAGTAGCTTCTTTTCTTGAATGATTTGTCCAGTAACTTTTACTAGAGGAATTACTCGATTCCTCAGCTGCTTAGTCTGATATCTGACTATTTTTACTAGTTCCTCCATATAACTCAAATTACTTACAATCTCAACTTCCTGAGCTAGTAACATATGCCTCAATATATTATCCATATAACGAAAATGCACATTTACAAGCCAAATATTGATATTCAACGTTCATTCATACAAATTATCAATACAATTGCATATTAATACAATTCATCACTACAACCAATGCAAATGCTTATCAATACCAATTATTCATGTTGTCATGTTGTATTTCTTATTTATGATTGTTAAGTTTCCTTTCTGTGTTAAACCTACATATTTTCTGTTGGTGTGGATAACGAGTGCTGTGGATATTCGAAGATATCCAACTATAGATACCCAAAGGTATCAAATTGTGAGTACCCGAAGGTATCAAAATCATACTTGCATAATCATACTATACATATATAAGTAATGAATATGCATACAAATCAGTTATGTACATGTAAATTTTCCTTGGAATGCATTATGCTTCAGATTTGACTTGTACTTTCTAAGCATACTAACATGAAACACATTATAAGTCTAAGTTCTTTCTAGTGATAACGCCATTCCGTAAACCAATAGGTCCTCTTTCTCAGTAATCTCAAAGGCCAATATACCTAAGGTTCAACTTGCCTTATTATCGAACCTCAGCACTCCTCTCTATAGGGTGACAATTTCAAAAATATTTTGTCTCCCACCTAACACTCTATATTACTCCTGTGTTGATCTGCGTAACTCTTTTGTCAGTCTTAAGCTACATTAATCCTACTACAAATCATTTTTATCTTATTAACTATATCCTGAATCAACTATGGGTCATCAACAATCCTCAAGCCCTCTTCGTCCTAATACAAAGGTGTTCGACACCTTCTACCACTTAGTTTCATAATCATATTCTCTTGTTCTACATCATTGTCAATGTTTTTAAAAGTTTTACTACACATACAGTAACTATACATCTTGGACTTATTTTCTTCTTCAAAATAAATCTCAAGTTACACTTTGCAAGTCTCAAACTAAACTTTGCAAGTCTCTAACAATTTATGTTATAAAGCAATCAATTATAAGAAAAGTAATTTGTAGATTGCAAATCTAACTTAAATGTTTTTAATATGTAATTTCTATACAACTACATTCTATTTCTCATACCTTGATTTTTGTAACATAAGCTACCTCGATTACATCTGCAAATCATTAAATATTTCATAATATCAAGTATGGCAAGTATCTCAATTCTGGTCTTCGATCATCTATAACAGGTAGATATAGTTAATCATCACATGTAAAGGTATCATTGTGCAATAACAACTTAACATTCCATCTTTGTAGGATAATACCATCCAATTCATGCACTTAAAGATCTCAGCATTAAGTAGGACATATCCATTCATAAAAAACAATCCATATCTAACAATAGTACCAAACAAGACAATATATCAATGTTTATAACTCATATTTCCAATTTGACAAAATCAGAGATCAAATCTATTTCGTTTCCAGTAATACATTTCGCATGACATATAATGCGAATATTTTCTAGCATTTCTCAGTCTTGGATTTCGATTAATCAACAACTATTGATATGTCTGATCCTCTATACAAGGTTTTCAAGTCCTTCAAGCAATAGCAATAACATCATCTCGAATTCAAGGACTCAATAACATATTCGGATACTTTACAACAGCAAAAATATATATACAATCTTTATATTATGTTCGACTCCTCGTCCCTGAGTATTATAATTATCTAACTCCAATATTCACCTTTTATCAGTTCAATATTCACTAATTCCTAAGAATGGAACATTTGGTCTACATGATATAATTTGGTGAAAGTCTTTATAAAAAGAAGATATCTCTCCAAAGTTACTTATATTGTTTATGAAATCTTTCTCAGTCAACTATATTAATTATTTCTTTTCAAACATTCATAATATTTCATCAAAATCAATTTCTCTCAAATCTTACATAATTAGAATATTCTGTATACTAAAGCTCAGTGATGCAGTAAGCATGCATATTTACTCTTATGCCTTGGTATGTACCATTAAGACCATTACATCTTAACTAGAGATTTATTTTCAAAAGGTCACCAATTAACATCTCAAGTTGATGATACCTTGATCTCAATTAATTCCAGATAACATTTGGGTATCCTATGACTATACAAAAGTTACCTATCCTTAGTGGTTACCATTTCAATATATCCATATAAATACACACTTCCACTGCGTTACTCTGAGTCATCTTAGAAATTTTCCGATAGGGACTACGGTTTAAAAGTAGTCAATATGTCATAGATCACTCTCTGTCCAATATCCAAGCATGTAATACATATGTACTGGGTAGCATCATTCATCAAGGTAACCACATTATTAGATATGCACTCACAATAACTGGTCAACTTAACGTTGAGGACTTCTATATATATAGCTATTATTTATTTTATTTCCCAGTTATCATTTATTTCATCTTACATAAGTATATTCTAAATCAATTCAGAAATATACGATACGTAACCATCATAAAATTCTAATATCAGATCCAATGATATAACCTTATACTAAATCATAAGCTCTTAACGCGATAGTTAAATAACCATTTCAGTTCCAAGTTCAACCTCTCAAAGTAATAGAAATTTTGGTTTTCTTTCAACTTTGTTTGTACACTTTAAATCTTATCATTTCCACCTGCATCTCTAGTTTTCTCAGTTAAATCCACGAAAATGTATTCACATTCACATTAATTCAAATGTGTACAACCACAGCTTAAGACTGATGTTATATTCGATAATATAACCACGAATACGAATTCATTGAATCTAGGTCTAACATCCCATACCATGTAAGATCTCCCATACCTATGTAATAAATATTCAATCACACAATCGATACAACACTTTTACTGCCCCTTTTTTGTTTTCCAGCCCATTTTCAATCTTTACTAAATCTGCTATGTCACGGTATTAACAACTTTATTTTCTCTCACTCTAACAGGTCATCATTCTTCTCATTGTTTCTAACAGTTTAGACTCTTAACGAATTTTCATGCATGTGACTTATTTAAATGCAACTAAGACTAGGGATCAGTTGCTACTGCGTGCTATGACATATTCAAGATGCATGTACCTTGACATATATTCGGATAAATGCCCATGTAAGATGCTAAACCTGGGCTCTGATACCAAAATTGTAACATACCACTCTCATAGAGCATATACCCGACATACCGAAGGACATTCGGGAACATACTCTACAAAAATAGCACGTTAAGGTGATTAAATCAATTTATTTTACATTTTAATCCATCGCACATAATATAAAACATTCCAATAATCATATTGTTCCATTGTTATTCACAACATATACAGTCTCAAATGTCATTATATTTCCAAAATTCACATGTATAATATAAAACAGTTGAAATATACAATTCTTGATACAACATAATTAAGACATTTTTAGGCACAACTGATCCCGAAACTGACCCATATCTAAATGCATAAGTTACTTCAACTAGGCTAGCTAGATTTCTCCTGAACCTGAAAAATAATGTTGCAATTTTGATGAGTTTGTGAACTCAGAGAGTGAATCATTATCAATGTGCTCAAAACAGACATAAATATCACAAGTATATAACACAGTTCAATCAGTATCTCACATCATTCAAAATCAAATCTCATATATCACATCATTCAGAATTTAGTACCTGATCATAATATACATCATATTCCAATAAGTCCATTATGAAAACAAGCATTTCATATAATTATTTCAGAATAATTCAATCATTCATTTCAATCATTGATATCATCCATATGTACACAAACATAGCATATCATTATATCAACTCAATTCAGTCATTCTTTGCAATTATTC
>JAOQML010000007.1:26273379-26284265 GCA_027568935.1 Erythroxylum urbanii
CCCAAAAAAAAAACTAGACTTCCATCAGTCTTAATATATTCAAAAATTACATAAACAACATCTCCATTTAAAATATAATCTCCATCCAAATTCTGTCCTATTTTTGGTAAGAAACAGACAAGCAACAAATACTCAACCTCAATAAATCATTATCAAGACATCTCCTAACCAAACCATTTCACATAAGCATTAATAAAACATCAATAATCATTTTTCATGTTTTATACTTTCACTAATTCAGACTCTAAGGTCCTCAAAATTCAAGAAATAATACAAGGTTACTGCAAAGGGGTCTATCACAGGCAGTATTAGGGAAACAAGCATAACTTGAGTTCTAGTCACTATTTTGTCAAGCCACTTTCATAGAGGTCAAGTAAGGCCTATATTTATAACTTCCATTTTTTGAGTTTCTTCAAATTCGTGCTCTAAGGATATGAAAGGTAGATCAAAAGAGAAAGATGAAATTGAAACCAGAATTTAAACTTACCTTGATAACTTCTTTTCTTCTCCTCTTCTCTTCCCTTTTTCTTTGCTTCTCCTGTCATTTTCATTTTTCTCTCTCTTCTAACCTTATGATCGACTTCCACTCTCACTTCTATTGCCTTTTTCATCTATTTTCTCTAGAAAATTCAAGAAGGTCAAACTAATTTATGTGTTATCATTCCATTGGTTCATGTGTCACCCTTTTATTGGTACATATGTTATCCTTCTATTGGTCCATATATCACTATTCTATTGGTCCATGTGTCACCCTTCTATAGGTAAATATGTTATCCTTTTATTGGTCAATATATTACTATTCTATTGGTCCATGCGTCACTTACTTTAAGCTCCACATGTCACTCATTTAAGCCTCCATATGTCACTACTTGTAAGGCTACACATGTCACCAATTATAAGGCTACATATGTCATCATTTGTAAAGTTACATATGTCACCATTCTAAAGCTCCATATGTTACAAGTCTAAAATGCCATTTGTCACATATTTCCAATGCCATATGTCATCATTCAATAGGCCCAATCAATCTAAATTCCCATGCATCAATTTGTCTTGCTCTTTAACATTTTTCTTAGACTAGATGCATATATCACCTTATCAATTACTCAATTGTAACGATAAATTCCTAATTTACTAGTTATAGTCCATCAACATAAAATTCAAGACGAAATCAACACACAATTACATCATGATGAGTAGAAACCTTTCATACCCTGGAACATGTCAATTGAGTGCATATGCTATCTTGCAATGTTTTCTAAATCACGATTCATATATGTATATGAACATTATGCATGTGAATGAAATGCATCTCATAAATTCTTAACTAAAATAACTCATGTGACTCAATCTAATAGTTTAATCTCTTAACAATTTTAGGAGGTAGGATATTACAGAGATGGATTGGTTGGCATTCCAATCAGTCAACACTTCGAAGTTGCTTTCATTGGATTGATAGATGTAAAAAATCATGAGCTATCAAGTATATTCTGGTTGCTAGTTTATATGCTATGATTTATTTCATCTGGCAGGAACGAAACTATGCTTATTTCAGGAAAAGATTAT
Source organism: Erythroxylum urbanii (assembly GCA_027568935.1). Classification (NCBI taxonomy): domain Eukaryota; kingdom Viridiplantae; phylum Streptophyta; class Magnoliopsida; order Malpighiales; family Erythroxylaceae; genus Erythroxylum; species Erythroxylum urbanii. The sequence goes on from JAOQML010000007.1 coordinate 26,274,946, forward strand.
TAAGATGTACTATCAACATTATTGAAGAAATTAAATTGTGTGTTAGATATAGAATGTTAGACTATTAAGGTCCAAATCGTAAGTCTGATAAAGTTTTCTTTTAGCTTTTATGTAGCTAGATTTTGGAGTGAAGGAAATGAGGAACCCTACCTAGTAGGTGGCTTCATTATTTCACCATCTTTAGTGTATATACTTTTGTTTGTTTTGGTAATAAAATTATCATTGTTACAAAAAAAATTAATTAATTTTTAGTTAACAATTTTTTCTTCAATTAAACTTCAAAATTTTCAGTTGCTAATAACAATCTCTTTCAATTATATTTTAAATTCGTTAATTTTATTTAATCTTTAGCCAGTTTTATGACGTTTTAATACCGGTTGAACTTTTAAACCTTAAACCTCTTGTCTTATTGTTTTAACTTTCGATCCTATTTTTAAAACATTGCTATAAACTAACATGTATTTGTTTAATCTAATTATAAATAAATGAATAACTAATAGTAGTACACATAAGAAAATTCTAGAATGTTATATGCAGACCATTTGCCTTTTTCTTATTAATCTGTGATATTTATACATGAATAAAAACAAACTATAAAAGATAAATTTGAAAAATATAAATCTAATGTTTGATTTTTTTTAAATATAAAAAGCTCCTTTGCATGCAAAAAAGCTTATGAAAAATTAAACTAAAAGACATTATATTATCTTATTAACCCTAAAATTAAACAACTCTAATTACACCTAAAGACACTAATAACAATAAAAAGGGTCATAAAACAAATTTAATATTCTTCAAGAAACTTGTCACCATTTATATCTTCCTTTTGGATACATATCAATAGCCCCCCTATTCTCTATAATCCTCTGTTGGCTAAGATACTATAACAAGGGTCGTAATCTACTCCGAGAAGGCAAACAGCTTGCCGGAAACATCAGAAAGTCGTCCAAGAACAAATCTGAGTGATGTTTCCGGGTGTTTCAACGACCAAAATGTAATTGCACTAGACAACAAACAAAAAGCTGATCATCATCACCCAATGATCTTCCAATCAACTTGCATGCCTCTATGATTTCTTAAATTTCTAGTTCCTCATGTAGCTAGCAATATAACTACGGGATAAGGACGTGATTGATTACCATGTTCATCTCAGTCCTTTCCCATTTGGGGAGGGACCACTGTAGTGAAGATGGTTGGGACGGTGCAGCCTATGGTTGTGGCCAATAGGGCCGGTCGGACCCACCAGGCACCACCATGGTCCGCCAGGAAAGGGAGGAGCAACCATACATGGCAAAACCCTCTTGGCAATTGAATTGGGATGTCTGTTTTGTCTAGTGAAGAAGAAGAGAGACGGATAAAGTCTAGATGTAAATGGAACGTGAAATTGATTTGTTTTGGTGATGTCTTCATCTTCTTTGTTTGCTAAGGCATGGGTTGTCCCTAATATGGATTATGGAATTGAAGGAAATAGTTCCCCACTTGTTTTCTGTCTGCACTTACATGATATTACAGTAAATTATGATAATATGAATCATAATTATAATATTGCGACTATAAATATAATTATAGCCTGTAATTAAAAATTTTGGATTATAATATAAATTTTTTACAAAATTGCAAGTATTGGCTATTATTTTGTAAATTTAGAGTATTAGAATTTATTATTAAAATTGTAAATTACAATATCAGCTTATTACAACAAATTACGATAATAATTTGAACCATGACTATAATATTGTGATTATAAATATGATTATGGTCTATAATTTAAAATTTTGAATTATGATATAAATTTTTTGCAAATTTGCAATTATTTTGTTGGTCTAAAGTACTACAATTCATGATCATTGATTAATCACAGAGACCAAAGTCAACATAGTAAAATTTAGTTTTAATTTTCAAAAATTGAATGCACAAGATATTTTTTATTTGATTATTGTATCTTATTATCTCAAAATTCTAAAAAGACTTTAAACTAATAAGAACTAATACAAATAAAGAAAAAATATGAATATCGAAATAATGAAATAATTAAAATTTAGTTATGATCAGAATTTTATTCGTGTCAAAATTTAAAATCGTTTAAAGTTAAATAATTGTTTAAGGCATCTTTTACCACTTAATTTTATTCATAAATTATAAGAATTATATGTATATATATATCTAATGAATGAAATAACCCAAGCATGGTTGGTTGCATGCTTTGTTTTATCCACAATTTTGAGGTCAACATGTTAATAAACGACATTATTCATTTTTCTGAAATCTTACAATGGCATTAAAAGAGTGAAGGTTGTTTTAAGCAGGTGAAGAGGGGAGTATAAGAGGAGGGGAACCTTTCTTCTGATTCAAACTCTTCTCAGTGTTTCCCTGTTAGTTCCTATGGGTATGAATGCACATGTGGTATTTGTCCTTTCTTGCCAACTTGTCCCCAACACAAAAATGCCTCTTCCTAGGTAGCTTTAGCTTACTTACATCTCCATCTCTCTGCCAACTTTGTTTTCATTATGTGAAACGGTCGACGAGATGTTCATCATTTCTTATTCTTCAGGAGGTGGTACGTAGTAGGGTCTGTATTAAATGAGCTACCAGTACCCATGTACAGGCAACAATTTAATGAATTAAGTATCAGATCGAAGAGCAGCTAAAATTACCTTCAAGTTATTATGAAACTACACATATATTGTGAAAAAATGAAAGTTTTTATAAATTTATGAAGACATTATTGATAAAATTTTAATGAGTTAATTTTGAATTTATAATTGTCTTAAGTCTAAATTAAAATTTTCAGATGGGTTGACATGAACTTAATACATTATGAATAATATCAAAACAAACTTTTCTTAGTAGAAATAACCACTACAATAAAGGAAGCATTTCTCGATATTTTTTTTGCGAAGAAAAAATATTCGTCGTAAAAAAACAACTTTTTGCGACGAAACGTATCGTTTGTTATTAAATGTTAAGTTTTAGTGACGAAAATAAAAGCATCATTCAAGGGAAAATTTTTAGCGACGTTCAAGTAAAATCGAGACCAATAAGTGACGATTTAGAGTATTCGTCGCAAAAGAACCTGTTTGTTTGTTATAGTGAACGAAACTTGTCGAAGAATGTTAAAAGGGTTGGTGAGTTGATAATAGCAGAAGGACCATACACTAACATTCTTCAGTTTGTTTACATTTATGTAGAAGGAATTGTGATTCTTCTCTAAAGGACCAATAAAGAGGTTGTTAGAAATTTACAAGTAAAATGATAGACATAAAGATATGATTCATAGCCTATTATCTTAAAATTTTGTATTAAAATATAATGTCTACTTATATAAATGATTACTTCGATCCGGTCTAATCTATCTCCAAACTCTCTTAAAACCTTTCGGGGCTAAGTAGCAACTCCTCACTTGCCGATCGACTTATAATCACTTGAACTTTAACAACAACAACAACAAAAATATCGTTATATTTGTCGAATCATTCATTTTATTATAATTAATTAAAAACTGTTTCTTTTATGTTTTTTAATCATACAAAACAAGACAATATTGTTAACTCGAACTTGACTTCAGGTCATCTGTTAAGACAAGAAGATGGAAATGTGGGCTGTTTCCTCTACTTTATCTTCTTCTTCTTCTTCATGATCCTCATTTTCTTCGTCTTCCATGTGACAGTTGGTACAACAAAACATGACCTGCAGACCAATTAAACTTCTTCTTACCACGTTTAATGTTGTTTGAAGTTACCAAATTTATTGGTAAAAGGGACCCAAGTGTGTGAAGAAGTGACAGCCCCTCCAAGACTGACTGCCCATTCGTTCCTTCAAGTTCGGGTCGTTTCGCTAGAGAAGGAATAAGCAGTCGCATGCATGCATTGCATGGCAACTAAATGCCAATCTCCGCATCAGTACTACCATTCATTTTCTGACTTTTAATTCATCACATGGTCCTGTGTACGACCATCAATGGTTCAAATTCCACCTCTCACAACACGTGAATCATACCCAAACAACGAATGTGACAAATGGCTACCTAATTTCCATGTTCTCTTTCTCTTTTTTCCAATATGAATTTTCAAAGACTTTCATTTTGGTCAAAAGGTACGAGAAATCAGCATCATTATCATCATCACCCAATTTGAAATTTCGCAATGAAGCGAAATTTAGGGAGGTCTGATAGTACGCAGCTTTACCCTTACATAATAAAGAGACTGTTTCCGATAGACCCACATATAGATGTGACAATAAAAAATAATACAGATGAAAATTACAAATATGATAATAAAAAGTGATGCAGATGAAAAACTGATATGATACTATTAAATGAATAAGATATGAAATCAATTTTTTGGTTTACCAATAAACAATAGATATAATCGGTGTAAATTGAGTAATTGTATAATAACGTATGAGGTGAAAATAATTTTAAAACGGACTCTCCGTTCACTCGATGTAAAATAGAGAAAGTTATCAAAATTTTAAGATTCGTGACCAAACTTGTTTCAAGATTTTGGATTGAAATGACTATTCATGTACGTTTGTCATTAAGCTAGTTTATTTGTGTTTTTTCTTATGAACCTCTTGCTTCTATATCAATACTTGAATGGTAGAGTTGGGCTACTTTTAAAAACTCTAACAGACCTAAGGCCCAATGGGAACATGTCATAAGATTGGAGGCCCAATTTGAGAAAAAAGCAGCTTATTATAAACCCAAGCATAAGAAAAATGGGCTGGCTCATTCAAAATGGAACGGTGTCGTTTAGAAGTTCATGAAAAGTTCTAAAATGGTGGTAGGTAGCATTAAAACCGTAAGAACTAATACGAGTGAATAGGAAAAAATGTAAATCTAATTAATGAAATAGTTAAAGTCTACTTATTATGAAACTAATAAAAACAAAAGAGAGATTCTTGAAATTATTTTATTTTGAAAATATATTGTGAAAAGATGGAGGTTTTATAAATTTATAAAGACATTATTAATTAGTTATTTTTAAATTTATAATTATCTTAAATCTGAATTAAAATTGCTTGATGGAATGACTTCTAAGCCAATTTTATATCGAAAGAAAAGAGAGAAATTGTAAAATGTTATCTAAAAAAAGTGATTATCATAATTATATATTATAAATAAAATAGAAATGAAGATTTTTATAGATTTATGAACAAAATACTAATAATCTGATAAATAATTTTTTTAATTTATAATTTTCTTCACTTTGAATTGAAGTTATTATTGTTTGATGGGTCTTGAACTTAGGGTTTTAAATTGTTAAAGACATATAATAACAGGCTTAAGAAGATTAATAATTAAAAAATTTAATCGATTTGACCAATTCGATTGCAAAAATTGAAACTATTTAACTTTTTAATTCAGATTTTAACTTTCAGGTTCGATTTATTTTAATAATTTTTATTTTCAAAAACCAATCAACTTATTAATTAATCGATCAATTTTTATAAATTAATAAATTCTTATAAATAAAAATAAATCAATTAATTTTCATTTAATAATTTTTTTGCAACTAAGAGTCAAATTTTCAATTGATACAAACAATCTTTTCAATCATATTTTAAACTATTTTAATTTTATTAAATCTTTAGCCAATTTTACGACAATCTAATATTAATTGAACATTTCAAACCTTAAACATCTTGTCTTACTTATTTAAGTTTCGGTACAGTTTTTAAAACAATGAAAAAGACTACACCTACTTGGTGGAGAATGTTAAAAGGGTTGGTGAGTTGATAATAGCTAAAGTGTGTGTTTGGTATATGCAATGACTAAAACCATACACTAACATTGCTTCAATTTGTTTCGATTCGTGTCAAAGCAATTGTGATTCTTCTATGAAAGAAGAAAAAAGAATTTATTAAAAATTCACAAGAAAAGTAATTTTACCTTATATATAAAAATAAAACTCTCATAACTTGATATTCTCAACTCTTAGTTTCATCTATTAAGACTACTACAAGGTGGGCGTGTGGGCTGTTTTCTTCTTCTTCTTCTTGTTATTCTTGTTCTTCTTCTTTTTCCTCCTCCCACTCCTCCATATGATAGATCGATGGTACAACGAAGAATCAAACATCCTTTTACCACATTTAATGTTACCAAATTTATTGGAAAATGGGACCAAAGTATGTGAAGAAGAGACTGGTTACTTTAAGTTCGGGTCCTTTCGCTAGAGGACGAAGCAGTTGCATGGGAACTAAATCCCGATCTCCTCAGTACTACCATTCATCTTCAGTCTTTTTTTTTTAATAAAAGGGGAGATAAAAACAAATTACACGACGAGTCTTGGGAAACAGATCCCCGACATATCCTCTAGAAGGAGAACATGGCACCCAATGGGTGGAGTAGCTAAATAAGTGGTTCCTACATCAAAATGCTCAGCATAGTTTTCTAGCCAATCAGAACATCTGTTACTCTCGCGGTAGATATGACGATATACAATAGTCCAGTTTCGAGTAAACAGTTCGTTAATACCCTTAGTGATAGGGTTGAGAGTCCGTGAGCAGCTTGTCGAGGACGAAATGAGGTTGATTGCCGCTGTCGAGTCCACTTCAAGTTCTATCCGGCGATAGCCTAGGCTCTAAGCGAGCATGAGCCTTGTATACACGCCCCAAAGTTCGGTAGACACCGATGAGCACCAGCCAAGGTTTTGGACGAAACCTCCAATCCAATTGCCTGTGCGATCGCGGAGGAGGCCTCTTGCTGTGGCTGAAAATGCGGAACGTTTGCAAGCGCCATTCGTGTTTAACTTGACCCACCTACTGGGAGGGTGACACCAACCGATGAGTTGCTCGTGTCGAGGGTGAAGTCCGGGGACAGCACTTCTCTGCCAAGTAGCAGGCTGGTGGATCTAATCTGCATAAGACAAAATGACAGAAACGGGTGAGGAAGGCCAAATAAATTGTTCATCAAAGAGGGACTTGTTTCTCCAAGCCCATAAAAGCCAACAAGTAACCCCAAATAGGGTCAACCAGTCCTGCCCAAATATTCGTCGGTGGTGTTAGAGGTTTGTGAGGAGCCACTGGTGAATCGACATAGTGAAAAAGGCACTATTAATTAATTGAGGGGGAAAGTGTGTCATAGGTGGTGGACCTTGACGCAGTCGAGCACAGTATGCAGCGAGGATTCGACGAGGCCACAGTGAAAACAACTGCCGTCCGTAGTGAGGTGCCTGTGGACCCAGTGTTGATTAGTGAGTAAGCGATCGTGGGTGAGAAGCCAGAGGAAGGATCGAATGCATTGAGGGTCATTCCATTGCCAGATGGTCTTTTAGAGGCCAATAGTGTCGGTGTCCTCATGATCCAGGAACATGGAATAAGTGGAGGCGATAGTGAAGTGGCCGGTGTCTGATATTCCCCAACTTAGCTTATCCTGTCCTAGGTAGGCCTTCGGGGGGAAAGTACCTGCGATGGATCGGCAGATCGATACCGGGAGATAGGTTGAGAAGGCATCCCAATTTCAATTACCGTCAGTGTTCACAAAATGTTGGACAGTGAGGTTAGTAGAAGCAGGAGGAAGTGGTGTGGTGATATGATTAATAAGAGGACCCATACCCTCAACCCAAAGGTTCAGCCAAAATCTAGTCCTAGCACCATCACCGATCACCCATTTCAGGCCTTGGAGCACTAGGTGCCAAGTATACTTGATGCTCTTTCAGATCATTGATCCGCCGGTTGAGGCAATAGTGATGGGGGGATAATGAACATCAAAATTATATTTCGCTGTGAGAACGCGAACCCATAAAGCATTAGGCTTGGTAAGCAAAGTCCATCCTAATTTGGCTAGGAAGGCATCATTGGTGTGGCGAATTTTCCGCATGCCAAGACCCCCCATCTCTTTTGGTTTACAAATGTCCTCACAACTAACCAAGTGAATCTGCTTGTTGTCATTAAAAGATTTCCACATAAATAGCTAGGGAGGGCCACAATGACGGATTGAGCTAAAGTGATACGTCCTACAAAGGACAACAATTTGGAAGACCAGCCTGATAAGCGTTGGTGAATCTTGTCCAAAATGTATTGATACGTTCTTTTGTTTACTCGGTCGTGGAGAAGTGGAACTCCTAGATAATGCCCAAGGTCTTGTATCTGTAGAAAGCCCAGGGCATTGCTTAAATAATGGGCCGTGGAGGTAGGAACATTATTGGAAAAGAAGTACCTAGATTTCGCTTGACTAACGCGTTGTCCTGAAGTTGCACAGAAAGCATTTAAGGTATCCCGAATAATGTCCACTTGTGCTAGGGAGGCTTCGGAGAAGAGGATGAGATCGTCCGCAAAGAACAGGTGAGAAAGTGGCGGTCCAGTTTTACTTAATTTAATAGGACGTCATCGGCCTTGTGTCACAGCGTGAGTGATGGATTGCCCTACGCGTTCCATAAACAAGACGAAGATGTAGGGTGATATGGGGTCGCCCTGATGAATGCCTCGGGAGGGGTTAATAGGCTCGCTAAGTTTGCCATTCCACCTAACCTATAAGGAAACCGAGGATATACACTTCATAATGAGACTAATCAGCGACTCGGGAATTCCTACATCAAATAAGGTCGCTTGAATGAAATCTCATGACAGACGATGATAAGCTTTTTCAAGATCCACTTTTATAGCCATTAGGGCTTTTTTTCCTGTTTTTCGTTTCATGGTGTGGATGACCTCTTAGGCTATAATGATATTATCCGTAATTAAGCGCCCGGGGACAAAACTGCATTGTATTGGGGCTATCAAATCTTCGAGGTAAGGTTTGAGCCTATTCACAATGATTTTGGTAATGGTTTTGTAGATCACCGAGCATAGAGCGATGGGCCTGAACTGCGTAATCAAAGTGGGAGACGAAATCTTTGGTATTAGGACTATAATGGTTCGATTTAGATCAGAGTCTCAAACTTCATGTCTAAAAATTCTTTGGAAGAAGAAAGTCAGAGAGGGGCCCACAATATCCCATTAGGATTGGTAGAATAAAGCAGGTAATCCATCAAATCCTGGTGCCTTATGAGGTGCCATGTTGAAGAAGGCCGTCTTAACTTCATCAGGAAGGAGAGGTCGGTCCAAATCAGCAATAACTTAAAGGGGTAGGCGGGGAAATTGCCCAGGGATCGACTGGTCCGTCAGAGGTTGGTTGTCGGCTGTATAAAGTGATGTAAGGAATTGTTGTGCGAGCCGTCTTATGCTCAAAGGATCTGACATCACATGTCCATGTTCATCTTTGAGGGAGGTAATCCGCGCTTTCCGCTAGGTGGCAGTGGTGATTGCATGATAGTACCTGATATTTCTGTCACCCTGGCCTAACCATTGGCACCTAGAGCGTTGGTGCCAGTAAAGTTCTT
>JAOQML010000007.1:26317108-26342244 GCA_027568935.1 Erythroxylum urbanii
ACAGTCAATCCAGGGACATTGTCAGTTAGAACCTTCCACCTTTTAGGAGAGCTAGAAAACAATGTGTATATACGTTGAACAACCCTAAAAAATGAACTAGCACTAACGCAAGATTCTGCCATAGCAGAAAGGGTAAGATTAAGACTATGAAATGCACAAGGCATATATAATGCTTTTGGATTTATCTCAAGAAGCCTGTTTTGAACCCTTTGATGCTTCCCTTTCATATTTGAACCATTATCAAAACCTTGACCCCTCACATCGTACACATTAAGATCAAGAGACTTCAGCACCTCCAATAATTCATCAAAAAGTCCCAAACCAGATGTCTTATCAACTTTCAAAAACTCTAAAAAGTACTCTTCCACTATTATCTTGTCATTTGACAAATTCACACATCGAACTGTTAGAGCCATTTGTTCTTGATGGCTCACATCTGGGGTACAATCAAGAATCACAGAGAAATACTTCGCCTCTTTGAAGATCTTCAATATAGAACTTTTCACGTTGTATGCTAATAGAGAAATCAATTCATTTTGAATTTTGTGGCCAAGATAGTGATGATGAATTTCTCTATTTTTAATGCGCCAAATATGTTATTGCATTACTAGGTCAAATTTAGAAATCATTTGCATAAGTCCTAAAAAGTTACCATTACTAACTTCATAACGTTTCTTATTGGAGCCACGGAAAGCCAAATTATATTCAGCTAGAAATTCCACACCAGTAACTATTCTTTTTAAAACTTCTCTTCATCGCTCTCTCTCTATCATAATTTCTTGTTGCAACTCCTTATTAATTGTTTTTTATTCTTTTTCATCCTAACACGTAGTTCCTACCAGGAACTCATATTAGCCATATGTTCAGGACTATTTTCATGTTGTTTGAGCCTCTCGTTGAGATGCTTCCAATCTCTGAACCCGGTACTTACTAGGGAATGATTCTTAACAATAGAACTAAACAACTTACAAGGAAAGCAATACACTTTATTCACACGTCTTGAGTACACCAACCACTTTCTATCACTAGTCTCACCGTTACTCAACTTTCTCAAATAATGATTATAACCAAAATGTCTTGAATTATCATCCAATGGAAATACAAGATCTAATTCCCTTATAGCCCCCTTTTCAACTAGTAAGTCACTTGTTTCATGATCAAGATTATTCGGCCAATTACTAGGATCATAAATATCAAAATGAGGGATGGGATGTTCATTGACATCACAATTTTCAGCATTTGATTCTTTTCTCCACATTGTCATTTTCATCATGACCATCAACACATAAATCCTCATAAACTTCATGTAAACTCGTGTCACGCAAGACAAATTTATCCATGATCCCTTTTTGTTTTTCTGTTAGTTGCTCAGTTCGTTTTCTTTTTTTTCGTTTTTCACTTCCCGATAAATACTTTTTTGAGAACATCTTATTAAATATAAATAATTCAAGAAGAATGGAGTAATATCACCTTATTATACTACTTGAAGGAGCCCTTAACAGTTTGCTTGTAAGTGTTTAGAATCGCACACTGGAAGATACAACAAAGTTCGTGATTAAAAATTACAATAGTAAAATTTGAATTTAACAACTCAACTGTGCAATAGCTGATAATACTATCAGAAATCACGAAGCACATCACAAATTTTTTTCACTACTTGCAAACTTCCTAATTATTGTCATTTTCATAGTAAAAGCTCAATATAAGTCTACTCCTTCACATTCTGGGAATTTTTCCCTAGTTTTTTTACCATTTGCCCCTTATACTCTTGGGGCACTTCACTTTTCCCAGAAAATAAAACCCATCAACTTTTGAGCAACAATTGAATTGATCAATCATTATCAACCTCACAAGTCACAAGACACACCAAAAGACAACCATCAAAAGTCTCCATTAAAAAAAGCATGAAGATTGAAGACAAAAATCCAGAATCAATTTCTAATGATAATGAAAAATTAAATAAGATAATCATCATCAAAATGATAATGATCAATTGATCACTACGCAGCAACATATATTATGTCGAACAAATCAACGAAAGCAATGATTATCATCATTAGATTAACAATTTAACATTAAAATTAAACAAGATAATCTAAAAAATGATAACAAATTAATGGTTGATGAAGGGTTACGGGTAACTTGAGAGAGACAAAAAGAGAGTGAATTGCCGACGTCGGGAGCAAAACGGCGGCAGAGAGGAGCAATAGGGGTAAGCCGGTGATATGTAATTCAAATATTATGACTTAGTATTACATAAATAAAAAAACCCTAAGATTAAAATTTTTATACTTACATAATTATTTTGCACCTCTTAAGACGTCTAGCCTTTACCTTCCTTGTAGTGTGTCAGTTTGATCCTTCCACACTCTTATCCATGCAGTTGAGTCTGGCTTTGTTATATAAACTAAAAAAATTGGAACACAATAGATTATATTGTATTAACTAATAGAATAATAACTTCGAAACATAATACTTACAAATTCTTGTCGTATAACAACAAATGATTAAGAGTCAGTGTTACGAGGAGTTTTCATCTTTGCTCTGTTAACCTTAATTTTCTCATACTTTTCCTAAATAAAGAGAAGAAATAGTCATTAAATGCAAAAATAAAATTAATGAAAGGAAATATGAAGGGAAAGAAGACAAACCTTAACCTCCGCAAAGGCTTAATAATCACATATTTCACTCCAATTTTTTGGAGTCACTCGTTTTGAACATGTCTCCTTGCCCCCTCATCCGAATGAAAAGACTTGCAGTATTTATGAAGTCGATAATGATGATCTTTTGCCCTTTGTTTCAACAATGAACTGACATAGCTTGAAATTTCAGGGTTCTCATTATTGACGATATTGGACTTCATCTGTGAATTGAACCTATAAGTTAACTTACTCTGCAAATAAGTAAAACCGAAATGCATATAATAAAATAAAAAAAAAAATTCGAAACTTTATCTAAAGCATTTTGTAACAAGTTGTTTTCCTTCAACTGTCTGACATACTAAAGGCGTGGCAATTCATTGCTAACAATGACTCCCAACTAACTGAATAATTTTATTAATTAGATCTTATCAACAGGATGACATTGCATAGGGTCAATATGCACAGACAACTTATTGTTCATTGCAACATCCATATGTTGTAACTCAGATCCTTTAGTGATACTTTTATCTTTTTGTCTTATGCCAATATTGGAACCTGACAACAAAAGAATAATGAGAAGAACCAACACAATAAACATGTAAATATATTTTTGAAGATAGGTGGTTAACAATAACATATCTAAAGATCCCTCAGCACTAGATGAGGTAGATATAGGTTGTTACTGACTGCCTTCATCGATAGGGTCGAATTGATTTGGTTGTTGTATGGGAGGAAAATCTTTGATACTTACCACCCTCTTTCTCTTGTTTCTATCAGGTCCCATTATATTGAATATCTATAAATGAAATATCAACATAATGTATAATCTTTACTCAAACATCAACATTCCACATGAATATAAGTCAAACATAAGTCAAAACTAAACATTCAGCATAAACATAAACCAAACACTAACATTCTGCATAAACATAAGTAAAACATCAACAATAAGCAATGATTCATCCTGAATAAACATAAGTAAAACATCAACAACATCAAATATGAACATAACATTTTGAATAATATAAATAATTTATTTACATTCAATCATCATGATCAAGATTTTGAAAATCATCATCATTAATTACATTATGATTAGATTATTCATCACTAATATATTCGGCCAAAGTATCATCATGGTCATTTAATTCATCCTGATTATAATCTTCATCTATTTGATTGAAAAAATTGGCTTAGACTTCATCCAGTTGTACTATGTTCAGATCAAAATCTCTCCTATGGAATGATGATATATTTGCATCTTCTATTCGAATGGCTTCATTATTGAACTCCAATCCAATCTTTTGATAAACTTCATCTACATCCTCATTAAATTGACCATTATTCCTTTCACAAAAATTGAAGACATTTCGGTATTGAAACTTTTGAACAACCTTCCAATTACTACCTAATACAGTATTGTTGAGGTAGAAAACTTACTTCACTTAACTTGCAAGGATAAAAGGATCATTATCATACCATGTCTTACTAACATTGATGCTAGTAATATTCCCGTTCACTTTTATGTCAGTAAGATTAATTCATTTACACTTAAATAGAACAACATTCTTATCTTTGATGTAGTGCAACTCTATTATTTCAGAGATGATAGTAAAAGTCAATAAATTTGTCATCATGACATCCTTTAACAACAACCCCAAAATTTTAACTTCTAAATCGACTATTTTGATCTTATATGTGAAATCTCACCCCATTAATAATACAATCTGTATATTTTTTCCCACAAATATAAGGCTCATATGTCGAACTATATAATGTTGTAGTCACTTCATGCACGTTATGGTTATGCAATCATATTATCTATATGACAAAATTAAATTAGAAGTTATTCTGACTTATAAATTGTCATTTGTTTATAATATGTAATCAATGTGTAACTTACTCGATTTTTGAACCATGATACAAACTTTAGCTTATGTCTTTGTTCAATATTAATAATCCCACTCTGAACCATGATACAAACTTTAGCGTATATCTCTATTTAAAAAAGTAAATGAAAGGAAGGAAATGAGATATAATGAACAAAATTTTAATATGATTGTTTGAATTAAAAGGAATATACATATTCCATATATATATTGACTTTCTCGAAATTGTTCAAAATATACCAATGGGTGAGTTTGAATTCGTCTTTAGCTAACTCCACATATTTACCCACACCAAGTGGCCTTACTTTTTGGGAGAAAATTGACAACCTACCTTCTTCATCCAAATCAAAGTTACGTTATGGTCTATTAAATCTTTTCCCATATCACTTAAGTATATTGAATAAAATGTCAAGTGTTCATTTACTATATAAGCCTCTGCAATAGACCCTTCTAGTCGAGCTCTATTATGTACATAACACTTAAAAGAGCATAAAACTTAAACAAAATCACTTATGAACTTAGGAAATGTTACCAACAAATAATATTGAAAAAAGTAAAAATTAATATGAATTACCTTTCAATCGGGAACATCCATCGAAATTGAACTGGTTTATAAAGTTTTGCTTCATATGGTAAGTGAATTGCCAAATGAACCATAACATCAAAAAATGATGGGGGAATACTAGTTCCATCTTACATGGAATCAAAGTAACATAAAAAAATGATGGGGTGGATACTAGTTCCATCTTACATTAAAACAAAGCTATGTCTTTTTCCATTTTGTCAAGCTCTTCAACTTTAAATGTCTTGCAACATAATTGCTTAAAAAACTCTCCTAATTGAACTAAAGTTACGGACATATCCTTCTGTAAACTCCTACATATTCCAATAGGAAGTAATCGTTACAAAGGCATATGACAATCATGGCTTTTCAACCTTGATACATTTCCCTCTTTAACATCGATGCAATGACCTATATTTGATGCATACCCATTAGGAAACTTCACTGATTGGAGAAATAACAGAAAGATTATTCCTCCCTTTTTGACATGTTGTAACAAGCAGGGGAAATAATGTATGACCTATCATCTCTTCTTTTCAAATACAAGTCTTTTCTAATATTCATTTCTTCCAAGTTAAGTCTTGTCTTAATTGTGCCTTTCGAATTCCCATCAATTTCTATCACATTTCCAAAAATTGACTCTCAAATATTTTTCTCAACATGCATCATATCAAGATTATGCCTCAAAGGTAATTCCTTCCAATATGCCAAATTGAAAAATATGCTTTTTTTATACCAATTGAGTTTAACATCATTTCTCTTTCGCTTTTTATTACTTGGGTGTTTTCCAAGTGTAATGTCACCCAAATGTGATAGCTGGTAAATAATATCATCACCAGACAACTGTAACAAAGCTTCACCCATTTCTACTTTGCCATTAATCAAGTTACTTCCTCGCCATCGATGCCTATGTTCCAAATAACGACGATGGCTAGTACAACATATTTTATTTCGTAACCTTATTGAATAAGTTTGATGTTTACATACAGGACAAGCCATATACCCTTTAATGTTCCACCCGAACAAATTCCCATAAGCTAGGAAATCATTTATAGTCTACCAAATAGCAACAACATCAAAAGTTTATAATCCAAATTCCCATAGATCTTTTAAGTCATCAATTAACTGTTACGTGTAAACATCAATAACATCAAAAGCTTGCACCGTTGGTTTTATATTCTCTTAACGATGGGCATTGAGTTGTGGCCTCATGACATCCATAAGGGTTCATTGCTCTCCATAATGTAATTCCTCCACCATCATTCTTTTCATCTCTTTTTAGCATTCAACTCTTGAAATTCCCCATTGTTATTTGGTGATATCCAAGTTAATGTGTCATCTGCTTTATGTCCAACTTCTCTTTTTTCACAAAAGATGGTGAAAAAGCCTTAGACTACAAGAATTAAACTAATTTACAACTCCCTGTAATAACAGTAAAAACTTGTTCATTACAATTTATAAAACCCTCAATAATTCGAAAACTTGTTCATTACAATTTATAAAACCCTCAATAATTCGCAAGCGCACAGGTCGTACTTTGTAGTATTAAAGGATCGATCCTAACAGGAGGGTACTAGCCTAATCCTAAGTTGTCCAAAGCTCAAAGAAAAAAATAAAAAGAAATAAAAACTGCACAAGTGAACACGGAAAGTAAATACAAGAAATTAATTCAAGAATTGTAAAGCAAAAATTTAAACAAAACAAAATTAAGTTGACCAGTCACACAGGTCACAATGGAAATCCATCAAAAGAGAATCAAGTTATGAGAGAGAGGATTTTACCCATTGTTAATGCTAATCCAACCATTTATATGTTACAGGACGTGGGTTCTAGACCGTCGTAGGGTTGATTACTCTCTCGAGTTATAACCATTAAACCCTAAATTGTAAACCCTAATTGAATTAAGGAACTTGCAATCTCTCAATTCACAAATTACCCACAATTCTAATTAGTTCTAAAGTTCTCTAATAAATAATCGGGTCTCGCACGAGATCTATCTCTATAAAATTACCGACTAGATTGATTAAGTGGTTAATTAGATCACCTAACTCTTATTAATCTAATATAATCATTTTATTTGGCTCAACCTCTTGGTTTGTTACCAAAACATGCAAATATATTAATCAATCACAACACCCAAACAAATAAACACAAAAATAACTACATCAACATTAACTCAAAGTAAAATCCTGAAGGAGAGTTTAGAACATTATCAATAACTTGAAATCTATTTCTATACAATCCATCTCAACTTTATACATTTAAATGAAAAAGGAAATGAATAGAAAATGGAACTTAGGTTGGACAAATTGGGAAGGAAGCAGCGTCGGGATACCACCTGATCTGGGGAACAACAGCGTTAGGATCCACTTCTTCTTCCTCTTTCCTCTTCTTCTTCTCTCTCTCTCTTCTTTTTCTCTCTCTTTAGGGTTTCCAAAAGTAGCTGAATGTAAAGCTCTTTTGTGACCCTTTTAATGTTCTTTAAATAGTCTTTTATGTTTTGGGTAACCCTAGGGTCTTTCTGGGATCTAAAAGGTCTAAAAATTCCCTCGAAATGTGAGTAAGCGATTGCATGTCTACCCGATGCAAGCCACAATTATGGCTCACATATGAGCCTTCTATCATGAGCCGTTGTTTCAACTTTTGAAACTCCTCCATTCTTTGATATTGACCTTAAAACACTAGCAAACATATCAAGGTACCTTAAAAACATAGTATTTAAGCACAAAAGCTTATACTAACTTATAAAACACTTAAAACTAACATAATTCTAACCTAAGTACATACTAAATGATCGAATTAACGACTAAACACATATCAAACTATGCCCTAAAACATGATGCAATTTAAACTTATCAACATCCCCACAGTTAAATGTTTGCTTGTCCTCAAGCAAACAAAACAACAAACAACATAAAAACACAAAGAACACAATGCAATAGTGAGATAATGGCTTCAACTTCACGAAACAAATTTAACTCTAAACACAATCATTCAAGTTGTTCTAAATTATTAACATGCAAAATTTACGTCTAGGAACTCTAACCTAAATATACATATTAATCAAAACTTAAATGTCAAGTTTATTTACGCCTTTCAATTGTAACATTAATAATTATTTGGTCAATCAAATTTTGTAACTAAACCTAAATACGTTTTCACGAAAAGTTAAGCTACTTACAAGTTTGGTAGGTTTTTATTAGAGAACATTCTTTTTTGTTACTTTTTATGGACATGGACCTAGTCTTTTTACACTGAGGTAAATATTAGTGATGAATGTCGATCCAATTACTCGAATAAGTTATATTTTTCGTAAGTTACTTGGTTGGAACATCATTATAACCTTTTGACATGAAGGCACACATTTGTGATGCGTGTCGATCCTATTACTCAACTACATCACATTCTCAATTAGCTGCTAGCTCTATTCATAACCTGAAGGCCAGCAGAATAGTTATTTATTTAAAATTTACAAACATTGTTTTTAATGCCTACCTTGTTGCTTTACTTACTTGTTTTCATGAAAACATACTAACAAAGTTACTTATTCGACAGACTTAAAATTATGAATGAATGTGACAACTTATAAAGTGATAAACTAACATTGAATCCTAATTAACTTGCATATTTTAGCCAAAGAACCTAAATCACTAATTTTGAGAGCTAATAACTCTTCATAATCTAATAGACTATGTTTAAAATTAAATCGATTTCATTCTATATAAGCCATCGATACATTCACACAATTCACAATATGCAACCTAAACACACGAACATAACAATATGCAAAATTCATACAACAGGTTTATATTTGTGACTATGTCATATAAAGATTTCAAAAACTTTAAATTACCAGCTATACAAGTTATCGTAAAGCTCCATAGATCTATCAACTATAAGGGCATGTGGTTAGTAATTAAGGAGCTATAACTTCTGTTATAGCTACCGTTTGATTATCATCCTAAGTCCGCTTGCTTAACAATATGTCTTTGATAAAATTTGTGCACATGTGTATGCTCTTCAAAGCTTCCACAAAAGGCGAAGTAATTTGTATTTCTTCAACTTTTCCACAAACTTTGCAAATTGTGTATCCAATTTGTTCTTCTAATGTCTTTATGGGAATGGTATTTTCAGTGAGTGAGGAGGAGGAGGAGGAATTTATAAACAGTCCTCATTATGTTCTTCATCCTTTTTCTTCTTCTCTTGGTCTTCTATAAGGTAAGGTTTAGCTTATTTTTTAGTTAGTTCTTCTAGCTCTTTCTAACCTTAATTTTCTCCCTTGGATTTGATTCAATATTGCTTAAGAGGCTCCCCACACTTCTTATAAATAATGAATTAGTTGCTTGGCCACTTAAACTTCCATATTATGAATAGAAGAGGTGTGGTTTTTAATCTTGTCCACTTAAACTTCCATATTATGAACAGAAGAGGTGTGGTTTTTAATTACTTCTTCTAACTTCCCTTTGAGGCTCTTATGAGCTTCATCCATACTTATGATCTTATCCATGATCTTATCCAATTTTGAATCCCGTGACCTAGACTCCTCTTATTGAAATCCTGATGGGCCCTAAATTCCTATTTGAGTCCTTACATTGTTAAGCCAAAAGAAATCTGGGTGGTTCTGCCACCCTAGATTGTATGTGTTCAAATAAGGATGATTACTTCCTCGACCAAATTTTGCTTCATTAAAGTTGAATTGCTACTTTTTTTTTTTACTAGGAAGCAATCAACTACGATATGACTCTATTTTTTGTATAGGTCGCATCCGTGATGAATTTCTTTGATTGAAGAGAAAGAGTTAGTTGTAGGAATGTTTAATTCTTTACAGAGGTTGTCAATTTTAGCCTGCAACATTTTCACTGAATCTATTGCAATCATTCCTTTTACATCCAAGAAGGTTGACTGTTGTCTACTTCATTGTGATGTCTAAACATAACTATTGTTCGACATCCCTTCAAACAAATTATGTGTCAATTACAATGGTATTCATATACTTCCTTGATGCTAGGCATTAAACCTTGGTCTTATTAAGTCCATAATGGTCCTTTGCTCTCTATTATGTATTTCCTCCATTAACATTATTTCTATCTCTTCTTGGCATTTAACTTTTCAGATTCCTCATTCTTGCCTTATGATGTACAAATTGATGTGTCTTCTAATTTGTGTCCAAACTTCCTTCTCTTTTTTTAATATTTAATTTCTTATGAATGGGTACCACACTCACAAAAAATGGAAATAATTACTTAAAATAAAGGAATTTAAAAAGTCCTTAACTGATTCCCTGGCAACAACACCAAAAACTTGTTGAGCAAGTTTTATCTATAAATAAAACCCTTAATATCCTCAAGTATACGAATTGTAAGTTTGTAGCATTAAAGATATGGATCCCACAAGGAAATAGCAAAAACTAGGTGAACCTAACTGTTTATGGTAAAACCTATCTCTTTATTTTATGCTTAAAAATTACAAGTAAACGGGTTGTGACTTGTAACTTAAAAGAGTGGATATCAATCCCACAGGAATTGATGCCCAGACACCAATTAATTTAGATAAAACTTTGTTTAAGAAACAAAATTGTTTAATAAAATAATCTGGAAAATTTAAATAAAAATTAAAAAACTAACTCAAAACAATAGACAATACCAACATGCAGAAAAATCAGAATTCAAGAATTTAAAGACTCGAGATTACTTTTTCCCTATTTTGTCTCCCTCTTATTTTATTAATTGAATTGTGTCTCACCCTAGATTTCTGAATGTATTAACTACCCTCTCTCAAGGTGTAGATAATTGTCCCTAATTGAATTAAAGGGAATCTATTGGACGATCTCTCACCCTACCCAATGACACGACCTATTCAACTAGTTATTAAATTATCCTTTGGGTGATCCATCCGAGATCTATCTTTTAATTTTCAATTAACATGATGATTGTAAGTCTATAGGTTGTCAACTCTCGTTGTACAATCCTACACAAATTTATCTTACTCACTCTCTCGATTTGTTGTAAGATAACAAATAAATAGGAGTACTAATAAAATAGGATTTCAATTCAAAGACAGCTTCATGCAATTCAATAAAATAGGAGTTCTAATAAAATAGTTCAAAAGCAATCCCTAAAACTAAATCAGCCTAACATCGTCTCCATAACATCATCAATATTCAAATAAACCATTTTACAAAAAATAGAAGAAGTAAAATTGACAGAAAATTGAATAAAAAGACTCCTTCTTTTCTTTGCCAAAATTTGGAAATTTTGGTGTTGACATGTTATTTTCCCCAATCTTGATGATGATCCTTGACTTTAATCCTTCCTTAAGGCTTCAAACATGTGTTCTTTACTCCAAAGATGGTGTTTCTACATAAGGGTTTCTTCTCCTCTTGAAGATGGGGGCTTAATTATTCTTAAATAGTCCAAAAACTCTAAGTTTAATGAAGCCCTGCATATTGTCTCGGATTATCATTCTCACGATCGTGGGATCGGTAGGATTCCCACGATCGTGGGACTTGGTCACAGAACACTTCCTCTTTTCTTTTCCTCTTTAATTTCTAGCTCAATCTCCAAGTTGCTCCATCTTTCGTCCTACACAAAAATAGTCAATTTACCCTAAATTAACATCAAACATAAAAGAACAACAATGGAAATCAAACTAAACGAAAACATATAAAATGAACCCTAAACTACAACAATAATAAACAATTATGCAAGTAAACAGATGCCAATTACATATAAAAACATAGACTAATGCACATCTATCAACATCCCCACACTTAAATCTTTACTTGTCCTCAAGTAAAATAAATACAACCAATCAATTCTATCACTTCCTTTTCACAAAGATCAAAGCATCCAATCCGTCAAATTTAAGCCAACTCAAATATCAAGTTAATACATATATCATGACTACTTTTTCATTGGTATACATTAGCAAACTCAACAATTAACACTATCACTCAAAGATAAGTAAATATGCAAAATAAATTTTCCTTACAGTTTTCACTCATTTCTCTCAAGTGTTTGATGGTTAGTGCTTCGCTCAAACTTCCTATTGGAAACTATATTACCATAGGCTTGCTAATACACCAATTCTCCTCTACAATGATTTCATGCATAGATAGATCAACAGGACTTGTTTAGGGTTGTAATGTGGTAAGGGTTAAGGTGGGTAAAGAGGGAAAAAGGGTAAGCACAAGCATTAGTAAAGTAAAGAGCGGATATAAAATGGGATACAAAAATATAACTCTGAGATATACAAATGTAACTAATATTTTGCACTTATTGACGCTACTCACTTGTACTTCCTTTTTCTTTTCTTTTCCTTTTCAATTTTTTTCATTTTTCTTTCTTTTTCTTTCTTTTTTTCTAAATATATAGAAGAGCTATAAATCAAAATAACACTATATACACTATAATCCATAGGTAGAAATATACTCAAGTCATTTCGGTAAAATTTTCACAATGATCCCAACTAATGTATTACTTAATAATCTACTAAGCTTGTGAATGGGTAGGTTAAAAAGGTTTAAAGTTTTAAAATTTTGTGTGTTTTCAAGAAACAAAAGGTTAAGACTCAATGGGGGGTAGCAAAGGATAATAAAAAAGGTAGGTCATTTAAGCCAAGGGCTAACACAAAAAAGGTTAAGCATGCTTCTAGTATACTCAAATCTATTCAAACCCAGTTCTTAAGGTAAATAACCTAAGGAAGTATCACTTAACAAAGAAATAGAATAACCATAAATGGAGTCATATGACTCAATCCTCACTTTGCCTGAAATGAAAACTCATTATGCATTTCTACACTACCTTATTGTTCAAATGTCAATTTATGACTAAGCTTATGTAACCAACTACTTTTTATCACTCTATATGGTTCACTTTCTACTAAAGTAGCCTAATCCAAGTTCGAGCATGCATTCAATCTAATTCCAACTAATATGACAAACTCTCATGGCCATATCCATTAGAATGATTTGAATGTGGTTCCATTGCTGACATAAAGCACCTAATATGCCTAACCATGCATCCTATTTAACACCATGCATACAATGCCATTGAGAAAGTCAAAGGCACCTCCCTACATTTAAAGTTCACATTGTCCTCGATGTGATAAGTCAACCACCAAGTAAGGGAAAATGACCTCAAACCAAACAAAAGAAATTGAAGCACGCAAATGACATGAAACCAAATAAAAAATGACGTGAAACCCAAGAAAAGAAAATGACGTGAAACCAAACAAAAGTTAAAATTGAACCAAACAAATGAAACAACATGAAGCCAAACAAACATGAAATGAAATGAAAATAAACAAGAGAAACAAAAAAATTAAAAAGTAAAAGGGTAAGAAAATCTTATTTAAATGATGGTGGCGACGGTGTTGGTAACGAAGCTTCAAAGTTATTCCTACGACAGAAATTAAAAAAACCTCTTCTTCAAGCTATGTCGCTCCTTATGGACTTTCCACATTTGGGTGTCGAGCTCATTGATTTGGGATGTCATTTGTTGAGAATTGTCAGTCATCTAGTCGAGGATTTGTTAGAATCGATCAACCTCTACTGGTGCACTCGGTTCTGCTTCTACTACTTCCTCCTCTGGCTCCAGAGCTGTACGGGATGTGGAGGGTTGGGAAGTGGCCGAACTAGTGCCCCTCCTGCTCCTTACTATAGAACGTCTCAAATACTATATGTTAAACATATTGTATGGAGTTGTACGTAAATTCTCCATATTAACATTATATAACACACCCAAAGCAAAAGCAATATAAGACATCCCAAAAACTGAACTCTTTTTATTAACCACACTCATTATTGATCAAAAAGTCCTATAAGGTGTGTTGATTTTAATTTTTTGATCCATGCATCATTAAAAGAAAAGTTCTTTTGCTGAGCATTTGTTGCTTTTTGTTTTATTAAACACAGTCAGACATATAAATTTGTGTAAAAGTAGATGTTTAGCACTCCAGATTAAGGAATTTGGAGCATTGCATGAGTCAAAATGTTTTTCATCATTGAGAGTTTTCCAATAAGAATTGACATCAAAATCAACGTGATCATTTAAAATTTTTACATTCAACAAATGGAACATTTCACACATGACAGGATAATCAAGTTTAAAAATATTTCCAGCTAACCTAAACCAAAACACATCCATTTTTGGGTTACACCGGAATGATGTGAAAAACTCTAAAGTTATAGTAGCTTAAATAGGTACATTGCACCGAACAATCTTATTCCACCCTATGTTTGCAGCTAATTGCTCAAGTTGTTGTCTCACTCCTATATTCTCTAACAATTCAAATTCAAAATACCTAGGAGTGACTATTTATCTATTTCTAAGGTCACGAAAATGTGTACCTTCTTCTTTCGAATAAATTGGGAAGGGAGAGCGGTAAGTCACCGCTAAATCCCGCTTACCTTCACTGGAAACTTATGATCAGAGTTCATCAACCGATTTCCTAGCCATCATCTTCCTTGATGCCATTATAAGAGAAAATTCTACAAAAATTGAAAAGAAGATGAGTGAAATTCGTATTTAAGAGAGGGAGCAAAATCTTACCCAAATCCTTGTGTTTCTAAATGGTTAATGCATGAAAAGATGAAAGGATTGTAAGATTAATGAAAGAGTTAAAGAAAAAATAAGAATCTAGAGGAAAATTAAAGAGTTTCAGAGAGGAAGAGGAGAGAATTTCGTGGCTTAGAGAGAGAGGGAGTGAAATTTTGAGAGTGGGTAAAAAAAGAAAAATGGAGGGAAACTTAAGGATAGAATTCCCACGATCGTGGAAAGTTCCACAATTCCTAAAATTCCCATAATCGTAGGATTACTCTCAAGAAACTTTCTGGAGAGAAAATCCACGATCGTGGGAATCGTGGTAATTCCCACAATCGTGGGTTTCCTCTCCAGAAACTTTCTGGAGAGCTTTCTCACGATCGTGGGAATCATTACAATTCCCACGGTCATGGAAATTGGTGATTCTCACAAATCCAAACCTTCTTCCAAGCTTAATATTACTTCTCCATGATCCCATAACCTACAAACATATCAAATTAATATTATCAACAAGAATTTTAAAGAAAAACAAATGGAAATTTGAACAAAAACCAAATTAACATCAATCAAACTTAAATCAAGCATGATCATAACTGAATAAATCAAGTAAACAAATAAACAAAGACAATCAAAAGAAAATAAAATCTCATGGGTTACCTCCCATGCGGCGCTTTTGTTAACGTTGGTAACTCAACGCTCTTCCTTGGAAACTCAGCCAGGATCAATTATAAACAGCTTGATTTCACATTTTCCATTCAACATTGGTTTTGTAAGTTATAAGTAAGCTACAAATTATAAAATAATCAAAAGGACAATATGGATAACATTATGAAAATCGATTAAGCTCAATAATGTCTTTTTTCAAGTGAACTATCAATATAACAGGGAATAACAAAACTTCTTGAATCTTCCATTGAATCCAACAGTTTGTCCTATAAGAAGGTGAGTTGCTCTCTTTCTTCCATAATCACCTTCGTCTCCTCTGTTTCTTCCACTTCCAAATAGAGACTTTCATAACTTCTTCAAACTCAATGTCTGTTGTCATCTATTCTTCATCCTTTTGTTCTTCAGAAGATTCAAACACATCAATTATCCTGAATGAGTTACTATCCTTCAATTCTTAAATACATCATTCATGTTGAATGTCACTTGATCATCATCAATCCAAAAAATAGATTTCTTTTCATGAACATCTACCCAAGATTTTTCGATGTTCACATATGGTGTATCAAGAACTGGTGAATAATAGGGAGGGTTGGCATTATTTTCTTCATCCTCTTCTTTGATTTCTTAGTCTTCTCTAAGGTCGGGTTTAGCTTGATTTCTTGCTAATTCTTCTAGCTTTACCCTATTCCTAAGTGTAATAGCCCGACATAGCTCTATTGACTTTACATTCATATTGCGTAGATAGTTTTTCGCACTTTACTTATGAAATTCACAAGAAAGCTATCTTACTTGAATCTCCAAGTTGTGAATAGAAGCAACATGATTTTCAAAAACTTGACCAAACTTCTCTTCCAGTCTCTTCTGATTTTCCTCCTAGATGAGAAACATCTTCTTTTGGTTCTCTTCCATTTATGTTAGCTTATCTATGATTTTGTTAAATTTGGAATCCTATGAACTAGACTCATCTTGATGAAATTCAAATAGGTTTTAATGTCCTATGTGAGTACTTGCATTGTTGGATTAATAGAAATCTTGGTGGTTCTGCCACCTCGGAGTGTACGTGTTCCAATAAGGATCGATACTGCACCTCATTGTAATTCATAAAAGTTCATTGCTCCCTATAATATTTATCTTCCATCATTGTTCTTTCTATTTCTCCTTGGCATCTAGCTCTTCAGATGTCTCATTCTATATTCTAAAATGTTTGATATGTCTTGTGATATCAAATAGTTCATCATAACCAAATTTTGTCAATCTTCACGTGCTCCTTGTGTTAATGCACCTGTAAAGACACAAGGAAAAGTATAAAAAACTTTTAAATCAAAGTAATCTAAATTAAAAAATATGCTAAACAATCAATCCCCAGCAACGACGCCAAAAATTTGTTGATGGTAAAACCTATCTCCTTATTTTATGCTCAAAAATTGCAAGTGAACGAGTCATGACTTGTAGCTTAAAAGAGTGGGTATCAATCCCACAGGGATTGACGCCCAGACACCAATTAATTTAGATAAAACTTTGTTTAAGAAACAAAATTGTTTGATAAAAATAATCTGGAAAATTTAAATAAAAATTAAAAGAATAACTCAAAATAATAGACAATACCAATGTGCAGAAAAATTGGAATTCAAGAATCTAAAGACTATAGATTACTTTTTTCCTATTTTGTCTCCTTCCTATTTTGTTGATTGAATTGTGTCTCACCTTAAATTTCTGAATGTATTAACTGCCCTCTCTCAAAGTGTAATTAACTTCCCCTAATTGAATTAAAGGGAATCAATTGGAAGATCTCTCAACCTACCCAATGACTCAACCTATTCAAATAGTTATTAAACTATCCTATAAGGGATCAATTGATTAGCCGAGATATCTCTTCTAACTATTCAATTAACGTGATGATTGTAAGTCCATAAGTTGCCAACTCTCATTGTATAATCTTACACAAATTTATCTTACTCACTCTCTCGATTTATTATAGGATAACAAATAAAATCAACAATCATCAAAGATAACTTCATTCAATTCAATAAAATAAAAGTTCTAACAAAATAGTTCAAAAGAAATCCCTAAAACTAAATCAGCCTAACATAGTCTCCATAACATCATCAACATTCAAATAAACCATTTTACAAAGAATAGGAGAAGGAAGATTGACAGAAAATTGAATAAAAAGACTCATTCTCTTCTTTGCCAAAATCTGGAAATTTTAGTGTTGATATGCTATTTTCCCTAATCTTGACAATGATCTTTGACTTCAATCCTGCCTCAAGGCTTCAAACATGTGTTCTTTATTCCAAAGATGGTGTTTCTACAAAAGGGTTTCGTCTCCTCTTGAAGATGGAGGCTTCTTTATTATTAATAGTCCAAAAATCCTAAGTTTAATGAAGCCCCGCATATTGTCTTAGATTATGATTCCCATGATCGTGGGAATTGGTCACAGAACACTTCCTTTTTTCTTTTCCTCTTTGATTTCTAGCTCAATCTCCAAGTTGTTTCATCTTCCTTCCTACACAAAAATAATCAATTCTTACCTTAAATTAACATCAAACATAAAATAACAACAACGAAAATCAAACTAAATGAAAACATATAAAATAAATCCTAAACTACAACAATTATGCAAAAAAACACATACCAATTACATAGAAAAACATAGACTAATGCACACTTATCACTAACTTCATCCAAGGTTTAAAAATATGATTTGAATGATAGTGAATAATAAGAAATTAAAACAATCAAATAAAATTGAGCACTTACCCAGTTAACAATTGAGCTACCACAATAAAACAAGGATGATCAAGTATAAAAGTTTAGGATTCATTCTATTATTATTTTGCTCCTCTAACCACTTTTGACTCAATTGGGTGTCGATCCTAGATTTCTGAAAGGTTGATTATTCTCTGTCAAGACCTAATCATTTAACCCTAACTGATTACAAAATTTCAGATTTTACATCTCGATTCATAAAAATAGTGTAACATTTTCAACTAGTTCTTAAGCTATTTTTATCGAATAATTAAGTTTTCACTTAAGATCTCTCTTTGTATGATTATCAATTTGATATCTGCGTGAATCATTAACTCTTGCTGCCCAACCTAATCTGATTAATTTTGACTCACTCTCTTTATTTATTGTTGAAGTATTAGCAAACACAAATATCACAACACCATAACATTGTATTGAAATCAATAACAGTCAAGTCACAAAATAACTCAAGAACAAATCTTAGTTTGAAATTTAAAACATAATAAACGTGTATAAAATCTTCAATCTCAGTTCATACATTAGGCTTAAAGAAAATAAATAAAGAAAGAAGAAAGAACTTAATGTGGATTGATATGGAAATGTTGGACTGCTAGAACTCTCCAATGCGCCCTTTTTGATCTTCCTTAATTTTCTCAATCAGATGAGATGGAGACTACCTTTTTTTAGAGCCTTTATGTTCTTTTATAGTTCTTGAGGCTTCTAGGGTTCTTTCTAGGATTTACCCACTTAATTTGGTTCCAAAAATGGCCCTAAGATGTCAAAATTACAAAAAAACTCGCATGTTGAAAAAGCTAAAATTTGTTGGAATTATTATCTACGTTCTCTATCACGATTGTGACCTGCTTCCATACCTCCAATTCTTCTCTTTTCTTCAATTTCTTGTTTTCATACACTTAAAAACACATCAAACACCTCTTGAAACATAAAATTAAAGTCCAATTCTTACTCTAAACCACACAAACACTAACAATAACAAAATTCTAAGTCTATACACATGATAATCATCTAAGAAATACTAAAAAAACACATTTAAAAACCTACTAAAACATTTTATAATTTACATCTATCAAACATCAATTAGAATATTTATAACAGTAGCCAAAATATGTTTATTAGAGTCAAGTGGAGTGATAGAAGTCTTAGTGTTAGTAAGGTCAGTACAAGAGATAAGATTAGTGACATACTTTACTTAGGAAAAATAGTAACTAGAGTTATCAAATGAAACTTCAAGACCCAAAAGTAACTCAAATTACCTAAATCTTTCATTTTAAATTGTTGATGAATAAAGGATTTCAGAGTAAAGATACCATGAGTATCATCACCAGTTATTATCATGTAATCAATATAAAGAAGAAGAAGAAGAAGAAGAATGCATCCCTAATCTTTTTGAAGGAGGAATAAAACATAACCATAAGAGTTGGAGTTAAAACTAAGAAGTTTAATTATAGAGCTTAATCTAGCAAACTAGACTCGAGGAGCTTGTGTAGGTCCATACAAGGCTTTACGAAGGCTAAAAACATTATTAAGTAGATAAGTGTACCCAATTGGAGGTTATATATATACACTTCTTCAGTGAGGGTTACCATTGAGGAAATCATTTTTTACATCTATTTGAAATAGTTCCTAATGGTTGTTAGTAACAACAGTAATAAAATTGTAGTTTAAAGCAAATTGAGTTATAGTAGCAAATGTCTCCTCATAATCAATATCATATTTTTGAGTAAATCCTTTAGTAATCAATTTGGCTTTGTATCTATCAACTGATCCATTAGTACAAATCTTGATTTTACAGACCTATTTGCAGCCAACAACAGACCTATTTAAGGTAAGTCCACCAAGTCCTAAGTATTAGTGTTAAAAAGTGCATGTAGTTCTTTTGGAATTACTTTATACCATAAGGGGTTCATATAGAAAGAGATAATAGTGGAATAAACATGAAAATATCTAAGGCTTACTCGAATGGTATGGTTTGGAAGTTGTTGAGGCTCAGTAGGTTCCAATGAAAAAGTAGACAAACAAGAAATGTTTTGTGGAATTGAAGGATCTACAATAGAAGGAGGTACTGTAGGATTAGATGTTAGTCATGTTAAGTTGATAGAGTTGTGAGATGTACCTAAAGGAGAAATTTTAAGAAATAAGGATATAGTAGGATCAGAGAAGAATTGTTGAGAAGGTTCACTGGCTCAGAATTTGGAAAGTGTAAAAACATTTTGTGTTCCCAAAAGGTTACATTTTGAGAGATACAAATTCAGTGAGACAAAGGATCCCAATAACTATAGCTTTTATGTTCTATGTCATATCCAAAAAACAACATAAATGTGTTTATGCTTCTAGTTCAGTGTACTCATGAGGTTATATAAGAAAAAAGCAAGCACATTCAAAGACTTTAATAGATTTATAATCTAGAGCACGATTGAATAATCGCTCATAAAGGAAGATGTTACCTATGACAAGGGAAGGGATACTATTGTAAATAGTAGTAAGAGCTACTTCTCCCCAAAAGGTTTCAGGATAAGAGGAGGATATGAAAAGAGCTCAAACAATATTAAGAATATATCTATGTTTATGTTTTGCTTATCCATTTTGTTGAGAAATGCTTAAATAGGATCTTTGAATAATAGTTCCTTTTTGAGCAAAAAATTAGGTAAATTTTATATCTGGTGCGAAAAACTTTAATCTTATAAAAGATCTAAGTTTTAATCATATTAGCAAAGCGAGTATAGATAGAAAATATTTCAGATTTATAATGCATGAGATAAATCCATATAGATCAATAAACATCATCTATAGAGATCACATAATATCTCAAACCACCCATATTATCATAAGGAGTAAAGCCTCAAATATCATACAGTGAATGATGTTAAAAGGTGCCAAAGAGATAGAGTCATTAATGGAAAAAGTTAAAGCATGATCTTTGAAAGTTAAAAAGGTACTAAGCATGATCTTTGAAAGTTAAAAAGGAACACAAATCAAAATTTTCAAATTTAACAGAATATAAAGAGCCACTAAAGATTAAAGATCCTAGTCTAACAGTAGAAAGATGGTCAAGTTGAGATTGTCAAGTATAATACTGGTAACACGGATTGTAGACATAGAGAAGTAAGCTCAAACAATCATTTAACTTTATGCCCTATCCCAAAGATCTTGCTCGTATGTGAATCTTACATAGTACAACCATGGCTCGAAAAAGATAAGTTAACACTAAGTTCATATAATTGGCCAAAAAAATGAGATTTAGTAAGAGTTTGGGAATAAGAAAGGTATTGGGTAAGAGTATTTTAGATTTGTGGACAACATGTATACTCTAAAAATTCATAGTAGAATCATTAGTAACATGAATAATATATAGAATGGATAGTGTTTTTGAAGATTTAAGAATAGAAGAATCAAAAGTCATATAGTTATAACAAGCAGAATTATGATACCATAAGGTTGAAGTACCTGGTGTGACAGACAGGGTAGGAGAGGATAAAGTACCAGATTCTGGTTGAATTTGTTAGGGTAGAGCATGAAGATCATCTAAGTAGAATTTAGTATAAGTACTTTCTATTGGACCCTCTATGGCAACAATAACAGTAAAAGTAAGCTAAGAAGACTTGAAAGAGTTGGCTTATGCACTGTTCTATTTGGGTTTTTTTTTTTTTGCATTCTGAGATCTGAGGTCTATACTTTTTGCAATACCTTTACAATCCCTTATAAAACTCGTTGCCTGAGCTCTTAGATGTTGAGGAATAAATGGGAAGAATAACATCAGCAGGTGGAACATAATTTTCGATACGAAGTGTAATGATTAACTCTTTGATTACAATATCAAGGTTTGGAAGATATCTTTAATGGAGAAAAAAGTTGTGAATAAGTTCAAACTGTTCTTATAGAGTCATCTACAAATGCCAAATACGTTGGCAATTATAAAGATTCACATAGATAGTAACAATATCAATATTGGGCTAAACATGATCTCTAAAAGCTATTTGGTTATAAAGTTCTTGTAATTCAGACACATAGCTATATATGGTCAGCCCAAACTATTTTAAAATTTGATAATATCTTTTATATAGTTGAAATATTGATATCATCAGATTCAGAGTAATGATTCTTTAAGAAGTTCCATACCTATTAGCCATGTCAAAACATTGAAAATCAAGCTTGATTGCTTTAATACTATGTTACAAAACCATGTCAAGATTTAATGATTCACTGCATCTCAAGATACTAAACTTTCTATGAACACATTCGATTTTATATCTTTTTTTTATGTTAGTTTAGGTATTTCCCCAGCATCGATGTACCCAAAAGAACCTCCCTTTAAGAAAACTATACATTTCCTCAGTCTACATATCATAATTTGAGCCATCAAAACTGATAAGGTTAGTAATATATTGGGAAAGTTTAGAGACATCTATAATGAAGAAAAACAATAAAAATGAGAAAACCTTTCTATAAATTTAGAATTTGATAATTTTGACATCAAAATGGATTCAAAACATTGAAAAACCTTACAGACCAGTTTGGGTTACAAAAGAATCAGATTGAAGTAGGTTGAACTGGATGGTTAATGATTTTTTAACCGAGTTGAATCAACCAATAGACTAAACTAAACCAAAGAAGAGGATGGGGCTTTTAATGACGTGGAGCAATGGGATATCAACACATACCACCAATAATATGTAGCCACGTGAACAAATGTGGCTAGCTGATGATGACGCGGATGCTTATCGACAATGATGTAGTGCTAACCTAGTAATGGCGTGATGTTGACTGAAAAATGTCGTGGTTGATGTAGCACTGATTGGATGGTAACGTGGGATTGACATGGCATCAATTTTATGCTTATGTGTTGACACATGATCTAATGATTGAGTGACATGTGTCTCTCGGAGATGATGTGGCATGATAAGGAGACGTAAAAGTTTGTTGTTTAGGCTAAAACGACTTGTTTTACTTGGATTCTAAACGACAAGTCATTTTAGTTATCTTCTTTCTCCATCAAGTTTTAGGTAGGATTTTGCAGGTAACAGCTTCCAATGGCATGTGAGAGATGATAAAGTACTTTTAGAGGGTTTTTTTTGCAACTTTGTGATCTCCTAAAGAAGAGGAACAATTTAATATATTATTGTTAGAGCGGATTGAGGAACCCATAATGCTAGGGAAGAGGTCTGCAAAAGAAATTGAAAAGAAACCCTAGAATACTAGACTCCTTTTTGCAAAGGATGTTATGATATTACGAAGAAACGGTAAACAGAGAATAAGGGAAGGAAACAATTTTATAAGTTTTGGTTTGTCTATAGATGATACTGAAGAAGGAAACAATATCAATATGTTTAATTATATACATGATTTTGGGGTTAAATGTTGACTCTAAGATATGTATTGACAACTGACAAGTTGTGCGCCCGAAGTGGAAGCAGAAGACCGGAGTTTGGTTTCCTCTTAATTTCAGTTTCAGGTGGGCTCAAGTTAATTCAGTAGCTTGCCAAGTTCAAACACTTGTTGGGCCAACATTGTAGGCATCTGGGTCCATATTCCAATGGCATTAGCTTGGATTAATCAATTGTAGGCTTTCTTTATTGTGTGTGTGTCAGTTTCGCCATGGTCTGAGACTGAGCTCCATACCTATATTGGGAAATGTGGAGACAGACTTGATCACGAGATTCTCATAGTTTAACCAAAATAACTTGACCATTTTCTAAAAGAATCTAACCGTGGAAGACCTGAACTCCACTTATTTCCTGTGAAGTCCATGCCAATAGCAATTATAATTATTTAAACCGAACTTGTTCTTTAGTCCATCATAAGTTGCATGATTCTCATTTCTTCAACATAATAATAAAAAATGGAAATAGAAAATTCATGAGAGAAGTACGAAATGCTT
This sequence comes from Erythroxylum urbanii, assembly GCA_027568935.1. Classification (NCBI taxonomy): domain Eukaryota; kingdom Viridiplantae; phylum Streptophyta; class Magnoliopsida; order Malpighiales; family Erythroxylaceae; genus Erythroxylum; species Erythroxylum urbanii. The sequence continues at coordinate 26,341,054 of JAOQML010000007.1, forward strand.
TAATTTGCAGAAAAGGGATCTCCTGTCCGTGGAATATTTTTAACAGAAATGCTTACAACCAGTAGTCTTCACTGCATAAGATTCTCTTAAGATTTCAAATGAAACAATCATGAGACTAGATCTTTATTAACAAGATATCATTGAAGACTTGGAAGCTTCTAATTAAATTTTCCATTGTATAAAGTTTACAGAGGAAGGAAAGAATCGAGTATTAACCTTTTTCTTTGATTAAAAAATTATCAAGGGTAATAAAGGATATTTAGAAAATTGAACAATTACACAGGTGAATTGACCACCAAAAACGTTGCGACAGGTCGGCTGAAAAGATCAGACAAACTTGGCAACGTCCTCCTTGCAGAGTCCGATAATAACACAATTGTCGGTACTGCTGCGTTTTAAAGTTTAGATCCCATCATTTTTAACCAAAAGATTAGACCCAAAAAAAATAATAATAATAAGGCATTGCATTAAGATAATAAACAGGTCCGTACGGACGTAGGATAGGAAGACTTTTGTTGGTTTTTCTGTATTAATAATGACCCGAAATCTTCTGTTCGTAAACCCTATTTTCACCCTGTGCCATTACATGCTATTCACTTGTTTAAATCTGTTTTGTTTATTTATTGTTAAATGTATAGAGATGGTGTAATGGCACATAATAGGAACAGAGATTGTGGGATAGAGGATTTCATCCCATTAAAAATGTTGACTACCCAACCTAATACCTAGCCAACTACTGAAATCTAAAGTTTGGATAAACCATTTTCTTTTGTTGAATTTTCTTTATTCAAAATTGGGCTACCTAATACCCGAAAACTAACGAGTTTGGAATTTGGATACGTAACAAATTCATAGTGGAATACAAATATTAGACGCGATTGCCGACAGTTTGACGCCGATCCTCTCAAGGCCGCTCATTTGCGTAACGCATTAAAATCAAAGCAAGGTCATACATCATGGTACTGGTTGATCTGTCTTGATGTGCCCATAATGATTTCCTGTTCCTGTACGACACTTGCAGGAAAGGAAAGGAAAGGAAAGGAAACGTTCCTCTTCCTCTTTATGTTAAACGAAACGAAACGTTCACTTCTATTTTTAAGTTTTTTTGTTGCGATTTTAATTTTAAGTTTTAAATAAAACCAAAATTCTAATTTAATTGCTTCTATCAATATATTTATATTTTATTGATAA
>JAOQML010000007.1:26342344-26357023 GCA_027568935.1 Erythroxylum urbanii
GTAATAATAAGAATATTTATTATTATTTAAAAACAAAAATTAAAAATTCACAATAATTATAAAAGTTGAAATAAATAAAATAACTAATTAAAAAACTTTGAAAAAAGGGGAGGAAAGAGAGGTAGGAAGGAGGGAGGGGGATTTTTAAAAATTTTGAAATTTTTGCAAAAAAGTCCCCCAATTTTTTAAAATTTTCAGTACCAGCCAGTACTGACCAATATTGGCCGGTACCGACCGTTATTTAAATCCGGTATCACAACTTATAGTTTCGTACTGGTTTAGCCTAGTACGTACCGGTATTCATAACAGTGGTTTCAACCTCTGGAAGAAAGCATGCGTGAGATTTTAGGTTGGTGCGGTAATTAAATAAATTAATTACTTTATATTGCAATTTTATTTCCAGTTATTCTCCAAAATGCCCTTCTTTTTCTCCCGTAAGTAGTAACGACAACGGGTCTTTATTTCATCTTATAATAAATAATAATTAAATCAAAACATCAAATAAAAGTAATAATAGATATTTATAACTTTCTAAATATTACAATTTATATCAAAAATTTATGTTGAATAACTAACTAGAATTGAGACATAAAACAAAAATATTTACAATTATATTGCATATATATAATTTAACATATATATATCTAATATAAGTGAAATTAAAAGAAAATAAGAAATAAAAAATTGAAATTTCATTCAATTGAATAATCGCTAAAATTGCACTGATTTCAATTTTCAATTGGTACAAAATCTTTATCATTGAGGCTATGTTTGGTTGGGAATTTATTAATAGAATGAAATGAAATGAAATATTATTTTATCGTTTGAGAGAAGGGTTTATCATGAAATAGAATGAGATGAAATGGAAGAGGAGGATTTTATATTACACCTTATTCCATCCTAAACAGTAAAAATAAAAAATCTCCGATTTGGAAGGTTTATGATAGAATATAAAATAATAAACAACTTTACACTGTATGACATTATAAACCCTTCATCCAAACAACCTTTCATTATATTACAATATGAACCCTTCTATCCCTTCCGAATAACAATTTTCTAATATTACATCCATTTATTTTTCATTCCATTATAAACTATTCAATTTCATTCTATTCCATTCCATTAAAAACTTTACGTCCAACCAAACATAGCCTGAGAGGAGCCTCATTATCACCACCATTTCAATTCATTGCACCGAATGACATGTCATTACTTTCTTATTCAAGATTATCTTCCAAATGGCTCTCATCTATCAAACCCGATGTTCTCAAAATTCTAATATGTCAAAAGATTGATATTATCACTACAAATTGGATCTACTGAACTATTTATTCTATTAAGAATCTTTGTAAACAATAAAATTAAATTATTGAAAATTCATAAGAAATTATATCTCAATAATGATAATAACATTCCTTTTTTAAAGCTTTGAATTGTATCGAACAAAGACCAAATCATTCAATCTTTTGTGCTCCAATTTATTCCTTTTCTTGGAATAGATGAATTCAAATGTACTTCAATTTATTCATACCTTATTGCACTCATACATTGACTTAGAATTGAATCGCAAATCTTTGCATTTCTAAAACACCACTTCCAAATTGGTTCCACCAAGAAATTGTAAGTCGTAAAATAGAAAAAATAGCATTATAAACAAAATAAAATGACATAAGTGAAGAAATATATACCTGAATTAAGTTTGTCTCTTTGACGAATAGCAATTGGCATTCCAAAATCACCAAGAGACTCTTTATAAATCTCTATCTATGAGCTTAGAAGATCTTGCATCATCTCATGGGTAACAATTATTGTAATAATTAATAGCACTCCTTTATTAACTTCAATTTTCTTTGTAAAACTTAGTCTGAAATAGACAATAGGATTCAAATTTTCCTCATATGCAAACAAAAAAAAAGTAAATTTGCTTTCTTATCTCTCATTGATGACTGCAAGATAAGATGTGTACAAAGAAGATCTATTTTTCATAGTGGCTTTTGATTGATTCCTTCGCTCTCTCCATGGCATCATAAAAGTAAATTCATTGTTTCCTTATCATCATTATCAAATAGAAGAAGTATCCTCACTAAAGGCTCACAAACTTGGATGACAAATTGACATTGGGACCAAAATTCTATATCTTCAATTATAATTTTAGAAACATCCAATCTAGCATTAGACCTAGCATGCTGAAATGCAACATATTTATCACTTGTAAACATTTGTCTCAAATCTTTCTTCATCATAATAAAACATTGCAGTGATAAGAAATTTCTTGCCAATCCTGAAATAGCAGGGTGACATAAATTCCTACAATTGGTAAAATTCTTTCTTATTAAATTTTTAGTCCATGTACGATTGTAGATGAACTTTGTCACTTTTTTTACTTTCTGCATAGTCTCATTAATAGTAGGAAAATACTTGTCATCTCTTATTTTCCAACATCAAGTCAATGCAATGTGAAGTATAAGGAGCCTAACAAAAAGAAATATACTTGCTTTGCAATCTTCTTCCAGCTGCTTTATCAGCGAATTCATTGTCAGTAATAAACTAAACATTATTTTTAAGCCCCACTTTATTCACAACTTTATTGAATATTTCAAATAGAGTATCAACATTCCTAACAAGGCCATATGCATCAATAAATTTCAAAAACATCGAGCAGTTTGCATGATAAACCAAAAAATTAATAATAGGCTCATCCCTTTTGTTTGTCCAACCATCGCACATAATTGAAAACTCAAAAGTAGTCAAAGTCATTCTTCTTTCATCAAAATAACTTTTAATTTCATAAACAGAGCAACTCAAAAGTTTGTCTTTGTAGTCATCAATTGAAGGAGCTTTGTATCCTAAATCGTAAGAGGCAATAACATATACCATAGGCTGATAACAATAAGATTGAGACGTATTGAATGTTATACCTGAATCATACCATCATTTAGCCATTATCATATCTACATTATGAGTTGCATCTCTTGATTGTAAGGCACTATGAATTGAAGATTGAGCTCTATGAGTTGTTTATGGTGCAAAAAATTGACACTTTTCTTCTTCTTTTCCTAATATTAAGTGCAACATTCACTTTTTATAGGTAGGAATACTATCACCTTCAACATTCCCACAATCATTATAAACACCAACAAACGTACTTCCACTACTAATTTCGTAATTCAATCTCTGCCTTCTATCTTTCTTAAGCTGATACTCTTCAAGAAATGTCTTTCTTTGTCATTTTACAAAATAGCTTACTTTTTTATAAGACTCCTTATTACGTTTGACCCCAACTAAATGCTTCTTTAATTTGGTGATTCCTCTACTTTTCAAATGTTTGTTACAAAATAAGTAAATGGTATAATTCTTCACTCTGGGAACTAGTCCAACATGAGCCCAAACTGGATCATTATATCTTTCTAAAGTGGTTGAATTATCAGGAGTACTTGAACTTCCTTTCATTTATCTATAAAAATAAATGAAGACATATATCAAAATTAACTTAATAACTTCGTATCAAAATAAAGACCAGAAAATTTCATTATCAACTACTATCACAAATATGTATTGTTTAACTCAAAATCCAAACTAAGACAAAAGCACATACATTTTATACACAATTACAAAAATACACGTATATATCTTATAATATAACTCATTTTTTATGATTATATCAGACAAAATTTAATTTCATCCAACACAATCCGTTAATAAGTCAAAAATCAACAATTCAAAATTTTAACATATGCAATTATGCAATCCACATATACATCTTATATAACATAACTCATTTTGTATAATTACATCATACATGGTGCAATTTCATCCAACACAAGTTATCGGTAAGTTAAAAACCAACAATTTAAGTATTCAACAATCACATTTACACAATACACATATACATTTTATATAATATAACTCATTTTGTATGATTACACCATTCAACCATAAACTAAAGATATACACTCACATATATAACATATTCAATTTCAACCATAATTCACAATGATAAGTTTACAACTTACTTTATGTAATCTCATAATTCAACTATAAAATAATATATTTTGTTTACTTATGCAATTCAATTTGTAATACTTATAATTATTTTATTTCCTTAACTAATTTGAATCAACTTTATTATCCTAATTCCCAACTTTAATTTAACAATCTTTCAGTCACCACTTTTGATCAACATTCTTAGTTTCTTACTCAACTTAACTCTATAATAAAGAGTTAAGATACACTACACAATTCAATTTCATCCAACATAATTCAACAATAAACAATATAAAAATGCAAACATTTAATTTTCTTAACTTAATTACATATATTAAATGATTTAACTATATATTAAATCTTATAGTTAAATGATTAACCATATGTTGAATATTTTTCTATAAAAATAGTAAATAGTAAAATGTATGTTTCATATAAATTAATTAACAACTTAATGCAATAAACTTGAAATTGACAATGCCTAAATTACATTACTTTCACTCCCAGATTTTCCAATGCATTAATTTTCTTTATAAATTGACAATGTCTAAATTATATAAAATTGAACTAACTCATACAAACAATTTCAACTTTCAAAACTAAATTTTCCAATGTATTAATTTTCTTCATAAATTTTTTATCAAATTAATTTTAAAATTTTAAACTAACTCTTTTATCTCTGACTTCACTAGAAGATTGAGTTTGTGTAACATGCTTGGTGCAAGTCACTCTTCTTTCATGTCTAGTTGCTTTTCATGATTGCTTGAAATTCTCTTTCTTCCCATTTCTTTAAGGTTAGCAAGGCATTCTCCTTATTCCAAGTAGCTTAACAACTTCATATGAGGGCTAAAGTCTTTATCCATCAAATGGCTGGAGAGAATAATTGTATGCTTGCAAGTACTACTCTTTGCTATACCATTTGGTAGTTAAAGAAAATGCTAGCCATAGCATAAGGACATGAAATCCCTGTCAAATCTTAATATCTACAAGTACAAGTAGGACTATTAATTCTCACATAAAACCTATATAATTAATGCTTAAATTCATATTCATCAGCTTCATTCTAATCAACAAAGCAACTAAAGCTTTCTTTATTATTCTCCTCTAACACGACCTGAAATTTTTGTGATATGTTAGTATCTTATTTCCGCCAAATTTTCTTTTTGTATGCATCATCTTCATCATTATCTTCCTAATATGCTCCAATATGCTAATTATGGGCTTCATCCTAGCCTCTAAGATTCAATCGTTAAAGGTCTTACTCTTGTTATTATCTATACAATCACACTTAGAATTGTCACTGAAATATTCTTTGCATTAGTTCACTTTTTGATATTCTAATAAAGCTTTAAAGCTACCAAGTCTCAAATTATTTAGCACATGCAAGTGATTGTTAAAATCAAGAACAAATGTTGCATTAGTTGTCCTCCAAATTGAAACTTTAGACTATCTCATTCCATTTATGTCTCCAATTAGCATAAATGTGCCTTGTACACATTCGATGCTCAACATTCTGTAAAACTACTTTCATTGCATGTAGAAGTCCCAAAACAACAATATAAACAAATAAAAATAGATTTTTTTATTACGTACAAAATTTTAAGAAGTGTTAAAAAAGGGATTAATTATTAAAAAGTGTTTAACCTTTTAAGATTTTTCAATTCAGTGCTTAAGCTTTTAAATTTTTTAATTAAGTGACCAACCTTTCAAAACTTTAACAATTTAGTTCAAAAGGTTATTTTTTGATGATGTGACATATCTATTAAATGGATGTCCATTTATTAGCCACATAATCAAAAACTAATGTTTTGAACTGAATTATTAAGGTTTTAAAAATTCGGTCACTCAATTGAAAATTTTAAAACCTTAGGCACTAAACTAAAAAAATCTCAAAAGATTGAGCAGTTTAGGATTGGTTATCCCTTAATTCAATATAGACATACCTTTTGCATGTTAGATATGAATGTGAAGCCACTACTATGTCCAAGTTGTAAATCTAAAATAAAAAGGTCTAGAAACTGCTTCCATGTTTTGGTACACTCAATATCAACCACATCATAAGCAACAGGAAACATTTGATTGTTTCCATCCCTTATAACAATAACCATAACTGTCCTTTACATATTCCTTTTAAGAAATGTCCATATATTCCTATCATTAGTCTATAACCTACAATTTAACCCCTTATATAAGCACTAAAACAAACATAGAATCTTACAAAGATCCTTTTACCTTCATTATTAGTGCTTGTCCTGATTGCCCATATTGTACCTGGTTTCTTGATCTTCACCTATTCTCCATACCCTAAGAATTTAGCAAATTCCTCCGTATGACACCAATGCATCATTTTGATGACAATTACGTTTGCTTTCTGACAAGTGTTAAAGCTCACATCTACCTTTAACTCCTTGTTTAATAAAGCCATTGACATGTGTTTAATTATTGATACATTTAACCATTTACACTTAGCGATTAATGATGCGAAAATGTTTAAGATACTCACTTTAATTCATATATGATTTTAGCTACAATTTGGAAGAAAATAAATTAAAGTGAATCGAGAGCACTACATTAGGTTCATTTTTTAAAGATTAATTTTCACTTGTCTTCATAGAGCAAGAAGAAGAAAACTAAAAGGCAAGAAGAAAAAATCAAAATTCAAAGAAGAAGAATTAAAAGTGCTTGCTAGAAAAATGAAGAAAAAAATCAATGGTAGCTAAAGAAGAAAACGACAGTACATGAGGAGAAAGCCAGCAACAAAATTCACAGCCGAGGAGCACCAAAATGACAACACTTGCCTGGAGAGAAAACGCAGTCTGCAGTCGTTTGCGTGCGTTAAATGCAGACAAGAGTTGCGTTTCACAGGGAGTTCTTTAAAAAAACATGAATAGTATGCATGGACCAAGAACCACCAAATAAAATCATCACATCAGCTACAATAGAGAGGCAGAAACAAAAGAGAAGAAACAGAGTAGAGTGGCAGTAGAGAAGAAAGAAAGGAGAGTGAATAGTAGGGTGGTCCAAGCTTATTAATTTGTCAAATCGATGAATAGTGAGGAGAAGAAGCTTGCACAGTGAAGAAGAACTAAAGGGGGTTTTGGTTGGAGTAGTTTTCATGGGGCTAAAGCATTTTCTTAGGAGACCCATAAAAGGCTAAGTTCCTGACACCAGTTCGGAGGTGATATTGACGCCGATAACTTGGGTTAATTATTTTTTATTATTTTGTTGTTTCTTTCTCTCATTAGAAATTGATTATGTTATCATGTATGGATTGATCGGGTATTTGAATGACGATGATTTTCATGTTATATTGAATCCTTTTTCATGAAAACACATTGCTATAATCAAATGCAATACATAATCGTTGTATTCTTGATTTATGTGTAGCAACTAATAGTTCCGAATCATTAGAGATAACATAACATAGGTTAAATAATCCTAGCTTGTGTGATTATTGCCTAGATTGGTCTATTTTTCTGATTTAAAAGGTGGTTGTCCGAATAAAATTAGAGAGCTTATTCTAAGTTTCCCGATAACTAGGGTTAATTAACGAGCGATTCTTAATTAACTAGGATTAAAGGAAAAATTGGGATTAACAGAGCTTATTGTTAATATGCGACCGATAATTGCAAAAAGCGATAAAAGAACAATAAATCAATGAATTATGCTTAATTAGGGTATAGGCTGAGATTGAACCAAAGAACAAGATCCCTACCGAATTTTCCAAATTTATCATTTTTCGCATGTTTTCTTTAATTTGTTTTCATTAGGTTTATTTTATTTTATTTTCTTATTAAATCCAAAATCTCCTTTACCTAAACGTCAATTAATATCATTTCATAAGTTATCTAAACACTCCCTATGGGATCGACCTAGACTCATTGTTGTTATAATAGTAGTCTAGTTATTTTATTTTGACTAGCATTACGATGCGCTCGTCAATTTTGGCGTCGTTATCGGGGAGTGCGGTGTTTAGATTTTGTTAATGATTTTAGTTAGTATTTTGTATATATTTGTTCATAATTAGTTTCTTTTCAGTTATTTCGTAATCCTTTCATAATTTTTGTTTTGTATTTATTAAAAAATTTTAAAAATTAAATTTGACAAGGATGAGAGTAATTTTTTCTTTAATTCATATTCTCAATCTTATAACAATGTTTGGACTGATCAACCTAACTTTCGTTATAGATGGGATAATAAGTTGAATTACTTCTATGATATTTTGCAGGAAGCACAACAATTCTCGTACATACCAGAAGCTTCCTATCAAGACTTAGGTACATCTTTGGAAGAATTAGTTAATGTGTATGTTGCTAACACTTTGGAATTCCTACAGGAAACAAGTTCTAGAATCCAGAACTTGACAAGCCAGGCAAGTCAATTGATGGAAGCTATCAACTGCCTAGCATCACAAAGCAAAGAGACACAACCGTATCAACCTGAGGTGCACTCAATAGATATTAGCGCGGAAAATTTACAAAGTGAAGAGGAGCTTGAGAATTTTTAGGTCAAACCACGACAACTTGCTTATGTCGAAGAAGCTGAGGAGGAGCTCGAAGTAGAAAAAGATACATCTTTTTGCTTAGAGGTAAAAACTGAGTTCATAATTATTGTTGAGACTGACTCTTTACCTTTACCTAGTAGGTTAGAGAAATTAAAGGAAGAAGAAAAAGGCAAAGAGATGTTCGAAATATTTCTGAAGTGTATGAAATAAGTCGAGATTTAGAATCTGAGGATAGGAAAGACATTAAGTGAGGATGATTATCAACTAAGGCCCTATCCAGAACAACCTCGCATGGAAGTGGCGCTAACTGTAATACCAGAAGATCACAATTTTTTCATGTAAGGAAAACATGGAGTCGAACTGGATACCCTAAACTAAGGCACTTCTTGGGAGGCAACCTAAGGGAAATAAATTTCTTTTCTTTACATTTCTGCATTTCTTTTTATATGTGTATGTGTTCTTTGTTGGTATATTTTTGCTTGTTTTAGTTTTCAATCAAAATGAGAGAAAGAATAAAACAAATAAAGAAACATTTGCTTTTTTTTATTGCTTCTAGGATTATTTAATCATTAGTAGAGAATGAATTAACTAAAGAACTTCATAGGAACTTTGGCATGTACTTTTTCTCTTGTGATTGGATGATATGCATTGTCTTTAGAAAAGTAGTGACTAATGGTAAACAAAGCTAGTGAGATTTTGAACCTTACTAGACCAACACATTCATATTAGTCTCATTGTCTTTTGATAATGTGTGACCTTCATGACATGTACATCCTGATTTTGCCTTGAATTTCTATTCGAGACCACATTTATATCACATGCGTCAACAGAAAATGATTAGGAATTCTTTATTTCATAAACAACTTTACCCAAATAGCTACCCATTATATGATTTTCCTTTTTGATAAGCCCATTTTGAGCCTTATTAGTCTTTCGTTTTGTATCAACCACATTACATACTTTATACTTAACCAATTGTCCTACCTAAGCCATAAAGCTAGTGGAACATTTGTGATTGTTGAGTTTGTGGATTTACAAAATTCTAAGTGCGAGGTGTACATATGTGAGGGTTGGTTAATGTTGGGATGTTTTGTGATGTCTTATCATTGAAATTCCCATGTTGGTGTAGTTTATTTTAATTTTTATAAGGAAAAGAAAAAAAGAAAAGAAAAAGAAAAATCGTGAAAAAATATATGTTTAAATAAATGTATCTAAGAGCAAGTGCATATGTGTTGAAAAGCTGTTTATAATTAATGCATTCTCCTAAAGTTGTGATGAATGGGTTATTTAAGTATGTAAAATAAGAGGTAGACGTTGGCTTGGAAGGTTCACTTTGTGGTTTCAATGTATTGTTGGCATAAATTGTATGAAGATTCCTTCAAATTGGTAGATGCTTCATGTGGTTGGTGTATGAAAGCTAAATTGGCTTGTGAAATATAAATGTTTCATTTGTCATAGCTGACTGTACCTAGTTTTTAATGAGTGTTGCTTTGTTTCACTAGCTTTGATGACTTTCATGCTAATTAACACAAATACATCTCATCTTACCTTTACCCACATTACAACCTTGAAAGTTCCTTTGATTCATCATTTTGCATATGAATTATAATGGTGGAGAAATGAAATGATATGCAAGGTTATAGATTATTATGATCATGAATGGTGTTAAGTGTACCTATAGACATATTTACTTAAACACATTTTCCGAATATACCATTAGATTGCTCAGTTTTTGAAGGTATTAAATGTTGATTGATCATGAGTAAAAGCTTGGAATGTTGAGTTCTTGCTATGATTTTTAGAAGTCACTCATCTTTGGTTGTGATTATATATTTTTGGAATATATAGGAAATGAGTCAATGTTTTTGGGTCTTTGAGCTTAATTTTAATGTTTTGCCTAAGGACGACTAAAAGCAAAATGTAGGAGAAATTGATATGTGTTTAATTGTTGATACATTTAATTATTTACACTTAGCGATTAATGATAAGAAAATACTTAAGATACTCACTTTAATTCATATATGATTTTAACTACAATTTGGAAGCAAAGAAATTAAAATGAGTCGAAAGCACTATATTTGGGCCATTTTTTGAAGATTAATTTTCACTTGTCTTCATAGAGTAAGAAGAAAAAATCAAAATTCAAATAAGGAGAATTAAAAGTGCTTGTTGGAAAAATGAAGAAAAAAATCAATAGCAGCTAAAGAAGAAAATGATAACGCATGAGGAGAAAGCCAGTAGCAAACGCACAACCAAGGAGCACCAAAATGACAACGCATGTGTGGAGAGAAAACGCAGTTTGTCTTTCATGCAAAAGTCTTGTGTAATGTAGACAACTGTGTCAAACGCAGACAAATGTTGCGTTTCACAGATAGGTCTTTAATGAATATGTGAACAGTATGCGTGGACTAAGAATTACCAAATAAAATTGTCACATCAGCTATAGTAGAGATGTAGAAACAAAATAGAAGAAATAGAGTAAAGTGGCGGCAGAGAAGAAAGAAAGGAGAGCGAATAGTAGGGTGGTCCAAGCTTGTTAATTTGTCAAATTGGTGAATACTGAGGAGAAGAAGCTTTCGCAGTGAAGAAGAACTGGAGGGGGTCTCAGTTGGGGTAGTTTTCATGGGGCTAAAGCATTTTCTTAGGAGACCTATAGAAGGTTAAGTTCCCGACACCAGTTCGGAGGTGATATCAACACCGATAACCCAGGTTAAGTATTTTTTATTATTTTTTTATTTCTTTCTCTTATTAAAAATTTATTATGTTATCTTATATGGATTGATTGGGTATTTGAATGATGATGATTTTAATGCTCTATTGAATCGTTTTAAACACATTTGATAGAATCAAATGCAATACGTAATCATTGTATTCCTGATTCATGTGTAGCAACTAATGGTTCCGAATCAATAGAGATAACATAACGTAAGTTAAATAATCCGAGCTTATGTAATTATTGGCTAGGTTGGTCTATTTTTTTATTTGTAAGGCAATTGTCCGGATAAACTTAAAGAGCTTATTATAGGTTTCCCGATGGCGAGGGTTAATTAACGAGCACTTCGTAATTAACTAGGATCTAAGGAAAAATTGGGATTAACAGAGCTTATTGTTAATCTATGACCGATAATTGCTAAGAGAGATGAAAGAACAACAAATCAATGAATTATGCTTAATTAGGTTATAGGCCGAGATTGAACCAAAGAAACAGATCCTTACCTAATTTCCCAATTTTATCATTTTTCATGTTTTCTTTAATTTGTTTTCATTAGGTTTATTTTATTTTATTTTCTTATTAAATCCAAAACCCCCTTTACCTAACCTCAATTAATTTCATTTCATAAGTTATCCGAACACTCCCTGTAGGATTGATCTAGACCTACCACTACTATAGTAGTAGTCTAGTTATTTTATTTTGCCTAGCGTTACAACGCACATTCAACCTTTAACTGAAAAACTTTGATATTTGGTTGTAACCAAGTCATGTCCTTATAGTGGCTTGCAATCCATTTTGATATGATGAACTTATTGATGTTTGTCACTGCACGACTGTGCTTAGGTTCATATCTCTTCATAATAAAACTATATTCATTTCTCTTAATACTTGCAAAAAGTAATCAAGGGCACTGTGATCTATATATCACTCTCACTCAATACTTATTATTTTTATGTATTTTAGACTTAAAACCTTTGCAATAGAGTATTTAATCACGACCTCATTGAATTATTTTTCATTTTTAAACTTCAAACCTAAATTCTAAATAGGAATATTAGATGTTAGATCCTAATATAGGCTTTTACATTTACCTTTTTTCCATGCACTGTCAGCGTCTTTATATGAGCTTGTATAGTGTTGACTTGGATCATCTTTATGCACCTTTTCACTTTCATTTTTTTCAATATCATTATTCATAGCCTTATGTTTATTTCTTTTCCTAAACTTCCTCTTTTAATATTTTGATATGACATTTTGGAGCTCATCATCGTTTCTTCACTTTCACATTCCAAAGCATTATGCACATCCAAATTAGGCACATTATCATTGACAGAAGCATATGGCACATTATCATCAACATAAGCATTAGGCACATTATCATCAACATAAGCATTAACACCATGAGGCACAGTATTCACACCATTATGCATAGTATGAACACTATCATGCTTAGTAGTAACATATTCAGGCTCAACATTTACAAATTTATGCTCCAAATTCAAAACATCAAGCTCACTATCATGCACATTATTCAAAATTTTATGCTCAAACATACACATCTTCAATAGCCACATCACTATCATCATTGTCATTTAGTAATACAATTTTTTATTCACTATTTGGTTTATCATCTATATTACTTACTCTTAAGACAAATAGTTCATCCTCTTTGTAATTATTATCTTCTTCTTTAGTATTTGTTGGATCTATATTATCATCACCATAATCCAAATTATTTTCTTTTGTTACCTTCTCTTCATTATACTCACCTTCAAAATAAACCTCCACTCTTCCATGTTTTCTAATAATATAAGTCAAATCACATGTTTTTGTATCATCTACAATCTCAATCAACCCCACTTCTTCATATTTATTTAGCTGTTTATAGTACACTTTATTCAATCTATCATACCAATTATATTTGGTGGTCCCTATGATACTAAACGAACATAATTGTCTAGGTCAATACTTTTAACTAATATTTTACTGCCACCAATGTACTAAAATAAATTATGTTTATCATTTTCTCCCCTATAGTGAAGCAAAATTTCCTTCTTAATGGGATTCCACATACTAATAAAATAAGAATTAAAAGAGCAATAAGTTATTCAACTCTAATTATACAATAAATCCCTAATTTAATAAGAAATATTTTCATTGAAATTGAAATCCCCATTTTATGCAAGAAGTGTAACCTTAGAAATTAGGAAAATCGCTAACTTACCTCAATATGGACTAATTAGCCACACCATATCAATGAGAATCTCCTCTTTCATGATGATATCCCTCCTAATCCTCTAAGGCTATACCACGCATACAAGAATGACTATTGTCACGAAGGTCTTCATCCTACTTCTTTGTCACAAATATCATGTCTTCTTTTACTCCTTAGTTCTCAGCGTCTTTGTGAATTCCTATTTATGCATTAAATCTATAATTTAATAATAGTGGATTCTTTAAAAACTAAAAATCCCCAATTTAAGTAGAAATTGAAACCTTAGAGATTAGAAATTAGAAAAGTCGCTAATTTACCTCACTATGGACTAATTAGTTACACCAAGTTAAAGAAAATCTTCTTTCTACTCCTCTGTCTCAAAGATATCCTTCCTAATTCTATAAGGCCAATCTCTTCCTCCACCCGCAGTTCCAACCTCCTTTATGTTACTATCAAAACGATAAGTTCATCCTTAACAGTAAAAAAATTCTTATTGAAAATGATGTTTTTACATATTAAACTAAACTTGCATTTAAACACTCCATCAGTTGAGGAAATAAGTTGTTATTGCGAGACAATAATGTAAATACACATTAATAGGCCACTACAACTTAAAACGTTGCCATAAAGGTAGAGCATATTGCACAAACTCAATATCTTAGTGAAGTCAGGGTTAAATGAGAAAGTTTTGGAGAGTTAAGGTTAATTTCACAAAAAAGAAAGTTATTAGACTTTTGTGCATCTTGCACTTAAGTTAGAGGACCCATTCAAGCATTTTCCCTTTTACTAATCTTATTAGCTCTATAATTAAAAACATACTCTTACAAACATTACACACGAATTCTTAATAAGGCCAACTTCAATTCACTACAAAATGAAAAGGCTTTGGTGTCGAATTAAAACCATTGCTATAGGTGTGAAGTTCGTTACTAAAACTTGTGGTGAAAAAAATTGACTCCACTACATTCCATTATTGTAGGGGGTGTTGCTAAAGGTTTTGTGACAAAATTCCCATGTTCGATTCTAGATAAACTCTCGTCTTGCTTCGAAAATTTTTCCCGTGGTGGATTCTATACATTTAGTAAACAAACAATGCATCACTAGAATAGAATATATTTGTTGCGAAAGACATTTCCATTTTTCTAAAATAGTTGTTATAGCTAACGTATAATTACGCAAAAACAGAGTTGTTGCAAGAAAATCGCCTTTTGCAATAGATTTATCTATTACAAGATTCAATGATATCCATGACAAAATATG
>JAOQML010000007.1:26372270-26383791 GCA_027568935.1 Erythroxylum urbanii
TAAATTATTTATTTATTAAAATAACATAATATTAAAATAAATATTATATAAGAGATTAAATAAATTTATTTAATTAAAAATAATTTATCTGTAAGTTTTATCTAACATGTAATTATTGTTAGTGATAAAAATATAACTACATTAAATTAACAACGAAACTAAAAATCACAACAGGAAAAGAAAAATATAACCAAATGTCCTCTTAATATTTGGTAAGGCGGTTAGTAATTGAATAAAATGGAATGTAATATTATTTTATCGTTTAGGAAGAGAGTTTATAATGAAACAGGATGGACGGAGAGAGTTTCACATTACATCATATTTCATCCTAAACAGTAAAAATGAGTTACCTCTGATTTGGCAAATTTATGATGTAATAAATATATACTACCTAATATACTTTCAATAATTTTTTATAATATCAATTATACCCTCAACCTTATGTTTTATATCTATTAAATTTTGTTCTATTAAGAGTAGAATAGTCATTCATTATCATTATACATACATTACATTCCATTCTATCCATAACAACATTTCACTAGATTACATTATGAACCCTTTCATTCCTCCCAAACAACAATTTTCTAACATTACATCCATTTACATTTCATTTTATTATAAATCATTCCATTCTATTTCATTCCTTTAAAAACCTTACGTCCAATCAAACATAACCTAACTTTTCAGCTCAGTTTAGGCAGCTAGTTTTTGTAAACTAACTAATATTTATAAATAAAAATAAACTATTTGGTTTTTATTTAACAAAATTTTCAATTAAAATTTAATTTTTCAATTAGTAAAAATAGTCCCATTTTTATCATATTTTAAATTATCCAATTTTTTTCAATCTTAATTGAAGACAAATTTTGTCATTCTAATAACAGCTCAACATTTAAACTTTAAACTTTTTATATTAACGGTTTAATTTTCGATTCGATTTTTAATTTTTTGAAGGGAAACATTATTAGTTTCTTGTTTTTCCAAGCTCAATTAAACTGTGGCAAGTCCAAATAGTTGACCAATTAATAATTGAGCGAGCTTCAATGCAAATGACTTGTTTTGCGAGTTGACTGAACTAATTTTGAATTAAAGCAAAAAGATTTTCACAAATTTGAATTAAAATTCAGAAATATTAAAGTAATAATTGAAAATCTAAATCGTATTGACTCTCACACTTATCGATGTATAACATATATGTCAGCAGATTAATGTTGATTTGTTGAAAAATTCAATTAGTTAGTTATGGTTTTATTTAGTTAAACATGGTAGCAGTGGATTATATTTTGCTGTTAATAGGAGTTTGTTATGTGCTGATAACCACTATTCACGTAGGAGGTTAAGGCCTAATTTTTAGGAAGTTAGCTACACTTAGTATTTATTTATATTAGTTGTAATTTGATCGAGACATAGGAGTTTTATACACAAGATTTCTCTGAACGTATTCTTCTTCTCTAAAATTTCCATCATTGGTATCAGAGCCTCTTCAACTCTTTCTCTACAAAAATAAAAATCACCATGAACAACACAGTTCAAATATCAGTCCCTGTCCTAGATGGCAAAAACTACAATCGCTGGAGTATCCAAATGAAGGTTCTGCTAGATTACCATGAACTGCTCGGAGTTATAGAAGCTGTTGTAGCAGAATTACCAGCAAATGCTACTGATGCCTAGAAGGCTTCCTATCGAGAAGAAAAGAAAAAAGATAAGAAGGCATTGTATTTCATTCACCAAGGTGTGAATGATAAGGTGTTCGAAAAAATTTCAGCAGCTACAACATCTAATCAGGCTTGGGACATTCTAGCAACTACCTACAGAGGAGATGACAAGGTCAAGAAAGTGAAGCTTCAGACCTTGAGGCGCCAGTATGAGTTACTTCAGATGGAGACAGGACAATCTGTTGATGCTTATGTTAGTAGACTTCATAATCTTGTTAATGAGATGAAGCTTTGCGGAGAAGAAGTGAAAGAGCAGGCCAAGGTGGAGAAGGTTTTACGAACCTTAATGCCAAAATTTGAGCATGTGGTTGTAGCCATTGAAGAAGCTCATGATTTGGAAGATATGACTTTGAATGAGGTCACTGGATCACTGCAGGCGCATGAGCAATGTATGACTGAGAAGAGCGAAGAAAAACCAGTTGAGCAAGCTCTTCAAGCCCAAGCACCCACGAAGAAGCAGGAAGGAAGCAATCCAAAGAGAGGCCATGGCTTACGTGGAAAAGCTAGAGGTCGTGGTAGATCTGAAAATTCTACCGGAAGAGGCCACTCACAACAACATACCAGTCAAGACCAAGGAAATAAAGGTGGTCATCAATCGTTTAGAGGACGTGGTAGAGGAAGAGGAAGATCCAACAAGGCCAATGTTGAATGTTATGTGTGTCACAAGAAGGGCCATTATGCAAATGAATGCTGGTACAGAGACGAGGAGCAACAAACCAACCTTGTGTGAGATGATAATTCACAGGAAGAATCCCATGCTTTTCTGATGGTAACTGCGAAGGAGAAACAACAAGATCATTATGTTTAGTTTCTATACACTGGCTACACAAATCATATGACAGGTAACAAAAGTCTCTTTTTTGAGCTTGCAGAGTCGTTGGAAAAGGAAGAATTCACATAACCTTGAGAAATGGAGATCATAGGTACATTTCTGACGTGTTTTATGTACCTAAGATGATGAGTAATCTGTTGAGTGTAGGACAATTGCTTAAAAAAGGTTACTCCTTAAGCGGATGTAAAAAAATTGTCAATTTTTGATACTTCAAGCACTCTTATTCGTAAAGCTCCGCTAAAAAAGAATAGGATGTTTAAAGTTAATATTGCAGCTGGTAATTACCAGTGTTTGAGTGCAGTGTTGAAAGAAGAATCCTGGTTGTGGCATATGAGGTATGGTCACCTAAACTTTCAGGATTTGAATATGTTAGCTCAGAAAGGTTTGGTGAAAAGGCTTCCGGTAATCAAACATCCGCAGCAATTGTGCGAAGCATGTGTACGTGGGAAGCATCATCGACTTTCTTTTACTGGAGAATTGAGAAGAGCCAAACAACCACTAGAGCTGATTCATTCTGATGTGTGCGGACCTCTTAATGTCAGATCACTTGGTAATAATAATTACTTTCTGACATTTATTGATGATCATACAAGAAAGGTGTGGATATATCTTTTACAAAGGAAATCAGAAGTTTTTGAGTGTTTCAAAAGATTTAAGGCTCTAGTTGAGAGACAAAGTGGTAAGAGTCTAAAAAGATTTCACACTGATGGGGGTGGTGAATATGTTTCAACAGAGTTTAACCATTTTTGTGGATCAGAAGGCATAGAGCATGAGATTACAATCCCTTGTACGCCACAACATAACCCAATAGCAGAGAAAAAATGGAACCATTTTAAATATGGCTAAAAGCTTGCTAAAATCTAAGAATATGCCTAACATTTTTTGGGCAGAAGCTGTTTGTACTTCTGTTTATTTGTTAAACAAATCACCCACAAAAGGATTGCAGGAGCTCACTCCAGAAGAAGCATGGAGCGGCTACAAGCCAAGCATAAAGCATTTGAAGGTATTTGGAGCTCTTGCTTATGCTCACATACCTGGGCAAAACAGGACCAAATTGGATGACCATGCTGAAAAAACGGTAACGATAGGCTACAGCCGAGGAGGCTACAAGTTGTTCAATCCAGCAACAAACAAAGTACTGGTGAGTAGAGATGTCAAGTTTGCAGAAGAGGAAAATTGGAAATGGAATGATGATGGTGAGAAAGAGAATCGAAGATTGATTGTTATTAAAGGAGGAGCCTGAACCCAAACTTCCACCATCGTTGCTGAGACTTAAGCTGCAATATCAGCACAACTGCAGACAATTGATGAAATTAGACCTAAAAGACAAACTCAAAGGCCTACCAGATTACAAGATTATGAAATTACTCCTGACATCGATCTTGATGATGAAGGAAATTACATTCATTATGTTTTTTTTGCGGAATCAGATCCGGTAACATTTAACGATGCAATTGGAGATCCAAAGTGGCAAGAAACCATGAATGAAGAAATTCGAGCAATTGAAAGAAATGAAACGTGGGAGCTGGTTGAGATTCCACGTGGTTACAAAGCCATAGATGGCAAATGGGTGTTCAGGACAAAGATGAAGCCAAATGGCGATGTTGATAAGTTCAAGGCAAGGCTCATGGTTAAAGGGTTTGAGCAGAAACCTGGGCTTGACTATCAGGAAGTGTTTTCACCAGTAGCAAGGATGGAAACTGTGAGACTCATGATTGCAATGGCAGCTAAAAACAAATGGAAGATTCATCAGATGGATGTTAAGTCAGCCTTCCTGAATGGATCATTGGAGGAGCAAGTATATGTGAAGCAATCTCCTGGTTATGAGAAATTAGGAGAACTACACAAGGTTTACAGACTTAGAAAAGCTTTATATGGCCTAAAACAAGCTCCAAGAGCTTGGAACAGAAGAATTAATTCTTTCTTCATTCAGGAAGAGTTTAAGAGATGCCCCACAGAACATGGTTTACATGTGAAAGTCTCTAATTCAGGTAATTTCTTAATGGTCTGTTTGTATGTTGATAATTTGATCTTTACAGGAAGTAATTATGGTATGATTGAAGAGTTCAAGAGAAGAATGAAGAAAGAATTCGATATGACTAATCTCGGGCTCATGTCCTACTTCTTTGATATTGAAGTTGATCAAAGGGCAGATGGAATTTATATGTCACAGAAGAGATATGCTTCTGAACTCCTAAAGAAGTTTTCTATGAATGATTGTAATCCAGCCCGAACACCAATGGAAGTAAGAGTGAAATTGTCAAAGCATGGGGATGATGAACATGTTGATTCAACGTACTACAGGCAGCTGGTGGGAAATCTAAGGTATCTCACATGTACAAGGCCTGATATTTTATACTCTGTTGGTCTTGTAAGCCTATATGGAAACTCCATCCCATCAACATCTAAAAGCAATGGAAAGGATCATATGGTATATTAAAGGCACAATCAACTATGGTCTTTTTTACTCTTCAGACAACAAGAATACCTTGATGTTATTCCGATAGTGATTGGGGTGGCGACTTGGATGATCAAAAAAGCACAATAGGGCACTGTTTCTTGTATGGTGGAGCTGTAATCAGTTGGTCATCAAAGAAGCAACCTGTTGTTGCACTTTCAACATGTGAAGCTGAATACATATCAGTAGCAGCAAGTGCATGTCAAGCACTTTGGTTGAGAACACTACTGGAGGTTCTGAATGTTAATGTGCCAGATCCTCCTATGATTTTTGTTGACAACATTTCAGCTATCAACCTTGCAAAGGATCCTGTGGCTCACGGCAGAAGCAAACATATAGACATCAAATTTCACTTCTTGTGGGACTTAGTTGAAAAGAAGAAAATTGAATTGAAGTTTTGCAAATCTGATGATCAAATAGCAGATATTCTCACCAAATCATTGAAGATTGAAGCATTTGAAAAGCTTAGGAAGCAACTTGGAGTTCAGCCATTGCCAACATCAGCATTACGGGAGGATTTGTCAGCAGATTAATGCTGATTTGTTGAAAAATTCAATTAGTTAGTTATGGTTTTATTTAGTTAAACATGGTAGTAGTGGATTATATTTTGCAGTTAATAGGAGTTTGTTATATGCTGATAACCACTATTCACGTAGGAGGTTAAGGCCTAATTTTTAGGAAGTTAGCTGCACTTAGTATTTATTTATATTAGTTGTAATTTGACCGAGACATAGGAGTTTTATACACAAGATTTCTGTGAACGTATTCTTCTTCTCTAAAATTTCCATCAATATATGTATAACATTTTGCAAGTCAGATTGTAATAGACCATGTTTTAAAAATTAGGCTAGAATTTAAACCGATAAGATAAGAGGTTTAAGGTTTAAAAGATTCAACCGGTATTAGACCGTTATAAAATTGACTAAAAATTGAATAAAATTAAAGAATTTAAAATATGATTCAAAGACATTGTCTTTACTTTCGAAAAATTTGAAGTTTAATTAAAAAATGTTAAATAAAAAATAACTGAATTATTTTAGTTTATAAAAATTTATTAATTTATAAAAATTATCTAATTAATTAATTAACTAATAAGTTTTTAACACTAATAGTTATTAAAATAAATCAAACTAAAAAAACAATAACAATGACCCAATAAAATCCCACCAGATGCGGGATCTAGGGAGGTCCCACGTACAAAACCAAGACTTTTTTAGAGCTTTGTGCATTTAACATATACATTGGTTATTTTAAAAAATTTTTATATTCAAATAATTATAATAAATTAACTTGAGATTAAATCTAGTCCAAAACTAATAAATTAAATCAGGTTTAAAAGGATTCAAAGTTCAGCAATCAAAGATCTTAATTATTCATATGATAGACTTTGTATAATTATTTCAACACTTCACTATATATTTCAAGTATATATTTATTTATATATAAATTTATTTTTTTCACGTAGGTCATTTAGAAACGGTCTCTTAACTAATTAGGGGTAAAAATGCGTACTACTAATCTTCTCCAAACTTTGCGTCTCAACGAAATTATTACTAGGTGTTGTTTTTTTAAAAATTAAATGAATTTTATAGAGAAAATGTGAAAGAGATGCATGAGTACAATAGCTACTCCTACCTATAGGAGAAGCTAAAAACGACTAAAGCAAAACCAACACAACGTCGTGGAAACAAAATGAAAAAATAACAGCGTACAATGGGTAGATATAAGAAGTGTTAACTATGCTCCTTACGGGGTAGCCTATTAGTAAAAAGGGGAAGAAGATTGTGTGGAGGTTGTAAGTTCGAGCCGGGGAGGAACAGTCTTTATTTAAGGTGATGTAATCTGCCTAGTGGTGGCCCATGCCTTGAGCAGGTGCTCTTACTATTGTTTAAGATCAGACCCGAATTTACATATCTATGAATTTGAGTAGGTGACCTATAGGTTTCAGAATTAGTTGGGCAAAACTCAGAACCTGAGTTATAAAAAAAAAAAAGTGTTAACTATCTTTGATAGCTACATATGGTAAAAAAAAGTCTTCTCCTCTCAAAAAGAAACTCGTGAAACTTCTAAATTAAGATAACGGAAGAGTTATTCATCTTCAAGGTGGACGTTGATGTAGGGAGATGAATCCTAAAAAAATCATACTTTTCTCTGCTTCTGCTAGTGTAGATCGCTCTATTAAGGGTATAATGATTGCAAGTAAAGTTGTCAACGGATCGGACCGGAATCTTTTGCCATGGTAGCCTGTGGCTTGGAATATGTTGGCCCGTGACCTAGCTCGTAACTTAGCCTATGGTCTGACGTACTACGGGTGGGCCTGACCGGGCTATCCCGTTATTGCTTTTTTTTTTAAAAAGCTTCCAAAATGATATCGTTTTAGAAGTAATGGCTGAATCACGAGCTAAGTCGGGCTAATTTTGACATTCATAATCACAAGAATACTCCTACTAGGCGTTGTTGAAAAAATTGATAAATTCAATATAAGTCATTTAAAAAAATCTATTTTTTTACCCGAAAAGAATAGATATTTGAATAAATTGAGGTTCAACATAACACAAGTGCAATTAATCCCAATGAAACCCACGACCGTTGGATTATTCTCGAAATTAATTTTGACTGCAAAACACCGACCGTCTGATTCCTCGATCAACTAAAGTTGCAATAGGCCTTAACGTATGGGAACCAAAAGCATCCAATCCAATGACACGTAAGCAATACTAGATAGGCCTCAGGCGCGATGAGAGTGAATCCTCTCCACTCGTTCGTAGTCTCACTCTCTTCCTCTAGGCCAACTCTGCTTCTGGCTTTGCATTAACCAGTACCTGGCCACAGCCATTTTTCAGTTCCAAGCAAACTTGACACCGGTAAGCTCCATCAATGGCTTCTGTCTCAGCTACTTGTCTCAGGTTCCAATCTTTACCTAGCCGGCTCAGTAGGACAAGCCAGGTGAAGCTTCGTTACTCTTTTGTCTTCTTCTAATCAGTTTCATACCTGCATTGTTCTTGATCTTGTAGTCCAGTGTATGGTTGTTTAATATCAGTTGCGACAAAGTTTCAAACACTTGAAAGACTCAAAAAGTTCTAAATTAGGATTGCGGATACAATTACGATGAATTACGATAACAATATGGCTTGCAACCACATTGACTATAATGCTTCTGGTTTCACCACATGCAGGTTGCTCAGAAGGCTGGTTTAAGTCTAGCTTCAGTGACCTGGGGAAAGTATATGTTCCCTTCTCTGAAGTCTTCTCGCTTCCATGTCTCGTGTATGGTAATCTTATACACCACTTAATGGACCTGTTGAGCCTTTTTACTCGATTAATCTGAACTATAAGTTGTATTTCATCACTAAGATTTTAAATTTTAGATTATATTACGAACTACTACGATAATTATGGACGAATTTGAAATCCTGATCACCGTAGTTAAGTGAAATTTGTGTTCTTGAATTGACAGGCAAAGCCAGAGACAGTAGACAAAGTTTGTGAGATAGTGAGGAAACAACTGGCTTTACCCTCTGAAACTGAGCTCACCCCTGCCTCCCAGTTCTCTGCTCTTGGTGCTGACTCGTTAGACACAGTAAGCGCGTTCTATCCTTACATTTTGTAGAGACAGTAAAGCTCGGATCCAATCTGATTCGAAGTCAGCGAACAAATTTTGATTTGATTAAATTTTGAACTGGATTCGAACCTAATAAAAATTCTCAAACTTCAAGTCTAGGTTCCGATTTGGACCTCTAGATTTTGGCTCAGACTTAATTCGGTAGGATTCGGTATATTGTCAAGCCTAGTTGTACTTAATGTTTGGTCTTTTGTCTGATCAAGAACTGTAAATGGACATATGATTGTGGCAGGTGGAGATAGTGATGGGGTTGGAGGAAGCTTTTGATATTAGTGTTGAAGAAGAAAACTCTCAGAACATATCAACAATTCAAGAAGCTGCTGAGCTGATTGATAAGCTTGTTCAGAAGAAAGCTTAAGCTTGATATGGAGGTTGAGATCAATTAGAACTTGGCAGAAAAAGAAGAAAAGCAGCTTTCAGGATTATTTGGTTGATTCTTCTTCTCTTGTTTGAACGGGTTCAAGTTTCTATGTCAAATTTCCATTGTTTTGCTTCAAACCTTTCTGTTGCTTTTCTCATTGAATTGGATTGTAAGAGATGGACTTGCAATTTTTGAGAATACTACAAGTTGTTTTAGTCGCGGGTCTTTGATTTTTTTTAGATCAACACTTGCAAAATTTAAGTAAATAATAGTTTTACGTTAAACGTGACAAAATTTTCACGGGAAATGTCAGGAATCTCACATCGGACAACTATGAGAGGAATCTCACATCGGACAACTATGAGAGCATTCAACAATTTATAATAAGTATGCAAACCTCTTCTCTTAAGTTAACTTTTGGGGGTGAGTTAGGCCTTTCTAACATGTCTAGTCCTGCTTTGGACTGAAGGGGTGTGTCAGGAATCCTACATCGGACAACTATGAGAGCATTCAATAATTTATAATAATGTGCAAACTTCCCCCTCTTAAGCTAGCTTTTGGGGTGAGTTAAGCCTTTCTAACATGATATCAGAGTCAGTTTGTCTCGATGTTTTGGGGCGGTGCCCAGTTATGTCCTTTTGCCTAATATGTCCATCAGATGTCCAGTCTTGCTCTAGACTGAAAGGGGTATGTCAAGAATCCCACATCGGACAACTATAAGAGCATTCAATAATTTATAATAAGTGTGCAAACCTCCCCTCTTAAGCTAACTTTTGGGGGTGAGTTAGGCCTTTCTAATCTAGTATCAGAGCTAGTTTGTATCGATAATTTGGGGCGGTGTCCGGTTATATCCCTTTGCCTAATATGTCCAACAGATTTCCAATCCTGCTCTGGACTAAAGAGGGGTGTCAGGAATCCCACATCGGACAACTATGAGAGCATTCAACAATTTATAATAATGTGCAAACCTCCTCCTCTTAAGCTAGCTTTTGGGGGTGAGTTAGACCTTTCTAACAGTGAATGAAAGGCTTCAAATTTGATCTTGAAAATTTTCGAAGGGATGTAGTTTCGCAAATTTAGCACAATTAAAAAATTAGAATATTAAATACACAAATATAAATCAACTCCAAAATTTGTTAACGTTATTCAACATACTTTGTTTACGTCTGCGGAGCTTTCATTCAGCTTAATACTTTTACCAAAGAACAATAATAGTTTTATACAAGGCCTTTTAGAACCGACTCACTCAATCCTTATTACTATCCCTTGTTCTCACAGCTCGTGAAAGTATTTCACATCCAGTAACACGACCAACTCATGTTAACCTCAATAGAGAATTTTCTCAACAACTTTTACCAAAAAGACAATAAACGAACAGCTGAAGTGATTAAAATAAATTAGAACAAGAACGAAAACGAAAACGAAAACAATTGAGATATAATAAAACAACTTCCCTATAATTTAACTCCTTCCAAGACGGATATGAAAAATGTTCACCAATTGAATAGCCTTAATCTAGTGCCCAGATTGCTTGAAGCTCTAATTGAAATCAGCACCAGTCAATTTACCGATCATTGACAAGAAGACCACAAAGAAGAACACATCACCCATTCAAAATCAACTTCGTCTCTTACCACCAATCACCATAGCCAACATGAAACAATCTCATCCAAGAACAACGAATTAGGTTGCATGAAGAACTCAATTGAAAGATAGCCACTCACCTACATTTTCAGCAATTAACCAAAAGAACATAAACAGTACACAGGCGTCGGCACATGCAAGAGCAAGATTATCTCATCGTTCAAGAAGTCTTCACTTAGTAGAATTCTTCATTTAGCACACCTTTTAGTCACGCGATGCATATTCATATCTTTTACAAGATTGAGTTTTTATCCAAGTCAAATAAGAATTATTTTTTAATTACACCAAAATAACAATTCTTAACCTATAGTCTAGCTAGCTTTACCCAGTCAAATCTAATGTATCTTCTGCCTTATCTTGATTTGAATTTGAAGCTACATTATTTTAGAGATCCAATTATCAAAACTAAATAATAAGACATATAATATATATCTTAACAGATCCATTTAGATTGTATGAATTGTATTTTAATAAACTTTGTTAAGGATAAGGGTGCGTACTATTAGGCTTTTCCAAACTTTGTGTCTCATCATCATTTTTATAAAGTTATTGTTATTGTTATTGTTCTTATTGTTTTTGTTGCTTCCGCTGAAATTTCTCCAACCTTATTGTCTTAAAATAGATGCACTCCATTTCGTTATTTTAAGTATAGAAAAAAATAGAAGTTCATCTGTCTAAATTCAAAATCAATATATTAATTTTAGTTTAATTAAATTTACTTTTGAGTTTAAGTATTTAAATTTAATCAAATTTAACTTTGACAAAAAAAATTTCAATTTGATAAATTACAAAAAGTCAAACTAAAATGGTCCAAAATTAAAGATTAAAATGAGTTTGAGTGACTTTTGGTTTAAATCTAACCCGATTCAATTTATTGTTTTTCCTA
>JAOQML010000007.1:26407779-26421185 GCA_027568935.1 Erythroxylum urbanii
TTAATTAATTTTTATTTAAGTATTTTTTTAATTAAAACTTAACTTTTTCAACAAAAGAAAATAACCTCTTTTGTCAATTATGTTTCAAATTATTTAATCTTTATTATATATCAATTTTGTGACGGTCTAATACCAACTATGATCTTTTGGCAACTACTAGGGTTGGGATGGAAATCTTAGATGAGTTCAGCTTCAACTTCAATGCCCTCCCATCTATACTCAGGAGGGCCATACTGACTTTAAGTATAGGTCTCCTTCTGCTCATTAATGAAGGACATGTTGGCTGGTGAGAGTGGTGACCAATGAAATATTTGTTCAATAAAGTTCGAATTTAAATTGTCGCTTTAGCATCGGGGAATTGGATTTTTAAAGTTTTTGGATCGAACTTCAGATTGACTTCGGATTCAACTCCAATTTAAAATTCAATCAATTCAAAATTGAGTTATCGATTTCAAGTCAAATTGAACCGGAGGACCTGTATTGCCAATCCTGTATATACTTGGTCTAGGTTAATATATGTGAATTCTGACAAAAAGAAGGGGGAAAGAAGAAACATATAAATGTGTTGTCCTCTCCCATATAAAGCATAAGCTTAGGTTAATGCATTTCAAAACAATTTGAAGGTTTTCCATTTTGAATTTATTGTCAAACAAAGCTAAAGAGATAACGAGAAGCATTGAAGATTATAGATCTAGCTAGGACCACATGAAATCCTCCGTCCCCAAATTGGTGTTTCAACTATGTGCAAGTTAATATATATAAGTGTAAGTTTCATATAAATGGGTGAATGAGATTAACTGGTATAGAATTGGAATTCGTTATCGGAACGAAGGATCTGGTCCTAACTAAGACACCAAAAGTGTTAGAATATAATTTTGGAAAAAAAAAGGAAAAGATATGAATTTCATATATTAAAATTTTACTCTCTGTTTAAATGTTTTTATTATTATAAATTATTTAAAAATATTGTATAATTTTAAAAAGTTTGGGAATAAACTCTTTATTATAATATAATGATTTAAACTTATCACATATATAATATTCTCATCAAGCAACAATTTCGTGGATTAAAATATGTTTTTAAAAAATTTAATGATATAATGTATTTTGTAAATAATTTTAAAAATGAAATACTCTTTTAGATAAATAAAATTATATAAAATATTTATATTTTTAAAAAATTGATAATAAATGGGATCAATCCAATGAAATATGATTTACTTCGATAATTTCACGTTATAAAATAATACAATTAAATTATTAATTAGAGGTAAGACTGCATTTTTATGAATTTTATGAGACTTACGTCCAATGAAACATGTATTGAAATGTTAAAAATATTTCTAATTTTACATTCAAATCATCAAATTAAATTTAATACAATTACTAATTTCTTCATCATCATTATCATTATCCAGTCTAAAATTCTGTAACAAATTGAGGTTTGGGAAGGTCTGATAGTATGCAGCCTTACCCTTATATAGTAGAGAAGCTGTTTTCGATAAATCCACATATAAATGTGACAATAAAAAAAATGATGCAGATTATAAGAGTAGATATAAAAATTGATATGTTAAAAGAGTAAGTAAAGAAAATTTAAAAAGTAAATAAATAAATAAATAAAATAAAACTAAATAAGATATCTGAAGTAAAAGTTATTAAATATATATATATTTAAAACATAGGCAATAATGAATTTTCCTATTCTGATTTGTTAATCCGGACCCATCTCCTCTGTTACTAAAGAAGACGTGATATGGTATCATGTTTAACTAAATTTGTCTCTGTTCCTTAAAAGTGCATCAGTTTAAGAACTTGCAGAAAAGTGATGTGGACCTACTGTTATCCTGAGATTCCATGTACAGCCAAAATGGAGTAGTGATTAGTGTAACGTTCCAAGGTATAGCAGTAAGCATCTTTTTCTCTCTGCTTCTTGCAATAGAAAAAAGCCATTGCCCTTTTCCTTACGTCTGCTTCATTCTTGCCTCCTTTTTAACTCCTTTTCTGTTTCTTCTTCTTCTTCCCTTATTTGCTCGAGAAAATAGAAGGAAAGATGCTTTCTGGGCTCAATGGCAGTGCTTGGACGATGGAGGATAAAGACGAGCCTGAATCGACCGCAAATAACAACATTAACAGCAGCTGTGGTTTCACGGAGAGCAAAGAAGGAATGGGTTCGCTTTCTACATTAAAATCCATGCTTGAGCTAGAAGATGAGTGGTACGTGAATACTAATGCTTCAATACAAAACCACCAAGATAGTATCAGAGACATCAGTTATTCACCAAATCTTGGTGAACCAGATAATTTATTGCTGCATCCAGTTGATTCCTCGTCTTCTTGTTCACCATCTTCCTCTGTTTTTAACAATCTCGACCCATCTCAAGTTAACTACTTTTTGCAAGCAAAGCCTAGCTTAACTTCACTCCTTAATGGAGTCTCTAACAACCCTTTAGAGAATGGGTTCGATTTGGGAGAAATTGGGTTCCTTGAGAATCAAGCAACACCTGCAACAACCACAAATGCCTCGACTTTTCTGAACAGGGGAAATGGAGCTTTGGGTGGTTTCGCTGATTTTTTCTCACATAACCAAATTGTAACTCCTGATTTTTGCAATGACCCACAATCATTGACAACTCGAATCATCCAATTTTGTGAAAATGGTTCTGGGTTCACGGGTTTCAGGGACTTTGATGAGAATCCAGGTACTAATATGTTTATGAAAAGGTCTAAATTGTTGAGGCCTCTTGAAACTTTTCCTTCAACTGGTGCACAGCCCACTTTGTTTCAAAAGAGAGCGGCCTTAAGGAAGAACCTAGCTGATACTGGGAGCTTAGGGGATTTAAGTGGTAGGATTGAGAGAGATAAAGGAAAGGTAGAAATGACTCCATCGAATAAAGGTCATGAAAAGAAGAAATCGATACCAGAGAGTAGTAAGATTGAGGACTTGAGCATGGACGGGTCTGGTCTGAACTATGATTCTGATGAGTTAACTGATAATTATAAGTTGGAAGAGATTGGTAAACCTGGTGGGGATAACTCAAATGCAAATAGTAGCATTCAAGGTGATGGTAACGGTGATCAGAAAGGTAAAAGAAAAGGGCTTCCTGCTAAGAACTTGATGGCAGAGAGGAGACGACGAAAGAAACTCAATGATAGGCTCTACATGCTGAGGTCTGTCGTCCCAAAGATTAGCAAAGTAAGAACTTCTGTTCTGCACACTTTTCTTGTGATATGGAGTGTCCTTAATTTTTTGTGTGTGTGAAAGCTTAGATCTTTATTCTTTACCTGTTTCATCTTGTGTTTGGCATGTCTCAGTTGCAAAGCTGTATTAATGCCTCTCACATGGACACTGAATTAAAGTGTGGAATTCACCATAAGCTTTTGAAATTCTCCCATCACAAGTGACTTGTCTTTTTAGCTGCATCTCTAGAGGAGATTTAAGTTTGAACTTTGAACATTAGCATGAACATTACGTCTGTTTCATATCTGGCCATACTCTTTGATGACTACCGAACTCAGGATTAAGTCCTGTGTTTTTGGATATCTTTGGTTTAACAAACTAATGATGCTTATCATGCAAATTCATACAGGATAGCTGTAGTCTTTACTCATTTCTTCTCATTTTTTCTGAGATTTAAATCTTATAGTTTATGTTTTAGGTTTAAGTACACCATTTGCCTAATCATATACACACTGTACCATTTCTTTGTCTCTAATTTTACTGGTCTTCTTGCTACTATGCGATGAAGATACCCTATTGAATCCTGTTTTTGCTGCTTACCAAACAAAGTTGCAACTTTGTCCAATTTTAATGAAACCTTGCATCTAGTTTGATCGAAGTAAGATTTTCATCTGGAAAAGGCTTTCGATTTTTGTAAAACTGATATCCATTCCATTGCCATTCTATGTTTTGGTGGTAGATTTATTTTCTTTTTTGTTACATTTATTACATTCTTTTTTAAAAGGTTAATGTCTGGGGTACTTGATGTCTTACTAAATCCTATTGGACTAACAAATTCAGAGGCTGTCTGCATAAACATTGAAGATTAGATTGTTGTGCATAGTTGCATCGATAAATAATGTATGTTTCGAGTAGGTTTTCTTCATTCAGAAATTGAATCATAGTGGGTTACACAACAAGGTTAGTCCTCTCCTTTTGCCACCGGAACCTTTCCGGTTATGTATTTTCGTAAACCATTTGTTCTTGTTCAATGATTGGTAATATGACCTAGAATATTATGCCACTCATGAAGCTTTTATGTTACTGCTGATCAAATAATCTTAAGCTGTTTCTAAGACCTGTTAGTGTAAAATTGTGTTCTTGTGCTAACAGATGGATAGAGCCTCAATCCTCGGGGATGCAATTGAGTACTTGAAGGAACTTCTGCAAAGAATCAATGATCTCCACAATGAATTAGAATCAAATCTTCCTAGTTCTGCATTGACACCTACAACGGATTTTTACCCATTAACACCCACCCTGTCGGCCCTGCCTAGCCGTATTAGCGATAAACTTTGCCCGAACTCGATACCAAGTCCAAATGGTCAACCAGCAAGAGTAAATACTTCTTGTGCTAAGTTTATTACAACCTTTTCTGGAATCAAGTCCATGATGTTTCGAAATTACCTATGTCAATGTCATCTTCACATTTAGGTTGAAGTAAGAGCAAGAGAAGGAAGAGGTGTAAACATCCACATGTTCTGTGGGCGCAGACCAGGTCTTCTACTTTCCATGATGAGGGCTTTGGACAACCTTGGACTTGATATCCAGCAAGCTGTCATCAGCTGTTTTAATGGCTTCGCCATGGATATCTTCCGAGCCGAGGTAAAGTTTCGTCTTTGTTTTCTTTGTTCGTCAAACTTATTGAGCTACAAATTCCATTAACTGACTTGGGTTCTTCCATTTTCTTAGCAATGCAAAGAAGGGCAGGATGTGCATCCTGAACAAATTAAAGCAGTGCTTCTGGATTCTGCTGATTTCCATGGTAGTATTCTGTAAAAACTTGGAGAGAAATCTACCTGGACTGGGCAAAACTCCTACTGTCTTTTACCATTTTTAAACTTAAGTGCCAATGAATCAATTTTAACGTAGTTGGCTGACTTTTAGGACTCACTGCTGCTGTACACTTCTGCGGAGAATTTTATGTCATTTTCTACTTGTTTCGGTCTTTTATATGATTTTCTTTAGAGTAAAAGACAAGTAATTCTTTATAGTTTAAATAATTAAAAAAAATCTTTTAATCCTTGAATTTTTAATTTGTTTTTATAATTTTCAATTTTACAAAATAACACTTTCCATCCAACTTCGTCTAGAAAATAGTGTGAAACACCCTCGACGTAAATCTCTCATATGAATCAATTTATATGTAATAGAAAGATACTTCATGCTGTTTGGAAACTTTTGAATATGATTCATTGAAGAATTGTATCCAAACAATATAATTGAATTAAATTCTAATTTTTATAGATTTATTTCAAAAGTGTAAATCGAATTTAATTCAATCCCACAAATGTTTGTGTGAAACACCCGACGTAAATCTCTCCTATCAATCAATTTATATGTAATAGAAAGATACTTCATGCTGTTTGGAAACTTTTGAATAGGATTCATTGAAGAATTGTATTCAATTATATTTGTGGGATTGAATTAAATTCGATTTACACTTTTTGAAATAAATCTATAAAAATTAGAATTTAATTCAATTATATTGTTTGGACCACAATAAAAGTGAATTCAACTATTTCATATGACTTGTCTATCCTTAACTAAAAATAGTATGTAATCAATATTTGTGTGCTTTGTAGTAATTTATATATTTATGATGTGTACATTTGGCAAAAGAATTTTTAATATTTCGAAAAGAATTGACTCTTCAATTCACACACCAAATCGTACCATTTTAGATGTGAATT
Source organism: Erythroxylum urbanii (assembly GCA_027568935.1). Classification (NCBI taxonomy): domain Eukaryota; kingdom Viridiplantae; phylum Streptophyta; class Magnoliopsida; order Malpighiales; family Erythroxylaceae; genus Erythroxylum; species Erythroxylum urbanii. Next base: position 26,413,693 of record JAOQML010000007.1, read on the forward strand.
GAATTCATAAAAAAAATGAGATTCAATTATATGATTGAATTCAAAACATCCCTTTTTTAACATTCCAAAAGCATGAATTGAATTCAATAACATAAAATTAATGAATTCGATTCGATTCATTAGATTTCAAACACCACATTATAGAATCATACGTGAAAATCTTTTTCCTCGTACAAGAAGTTCATGGCCATGTACTTATTTTGAGTACAAGTTCCATAACGGATTAAAAAATCTTGGTAGTCTTCTCTATCTTTTATCTAATGAATGGAGAATCCGTTATAAAATTGTCCGCCTTGTATCCCCTGAGTATATATCTCATCAGGAATTACATAAGGATAAATTGACATAATATTATTTATATAATTTAATTCAATTTTTAAAATCAAATTAAACTAATTAAAATTGAGTCATCACGTATATTATTATTATTTAATTAAATTTTAAGAGTGCAAATTTTTAATAAAAATAAAAAATAAAAAATATTAATAACATGCCCTTTAACTCGAAGTGGTTAAAATAGATGCACAATAAAATAGCAACACATTTTGTTTCTTAAATGATTAATAAACATAATTATTCTCAGACCTACTACACTTATCCTTTTGTTTTTGTTGCGGATAAGAACTTATAACCACCTTACCTACCATACCCAGTCTTAAGTTACCTTCTTTTCCACCAACTATCCCAAAGAATCGGATTTTGTCATGAAGCCAAACTCAATACGGTTAAAGCATCGCACGTTTTTCTCCATTCAAAGTCTTACTCTTCAAACTTCTTATTTCCAAATTGAAATGGCTTAAACATAAGGCTTTCAGTTTCAGTCCACCTGCCATGACCCTTCTCTCACATATGCCCAAGATTAAGAAAGTTGTAGTTGTCGGGTTCAGACAGCTTACCTCAATAGGATAAGGAACACGAATAACGACAGTTTCAATTTTCATCCTTATCCTTTCCTTGCATACGAACCACTCAGTACTGTTTCTCCTGTCATAAACCCGGTGGGCCGGCAACCCACATGGTAAGAACTGGCAACAACATCAACAGCACCACTTTCAATTACTGAGAAACCTGCGTAAGAGACTGAACTGACTGGTGGGTCTGGTCAGTTCCTGCAAGTCTACTCACAACTAATTGCTTACCCTCTTCCACCATGTGCACACGACAACTGCACAAAAGTGCCCATGACCTACGATGGACTGTAATCATATTCTGTGACCCAATGAGGCAACGACCAAGTCCATGCAAAAATTCAACTACAAATAAGTTGAAAATATAAAAAGAACCGAGTTATGGAAAGTTGAGTATACGCCTGCTAAAAGACAATACTAGATATATAAAAACTTTACATTAGGAGGTGGGATGAGGGTAAAAACAGCTTATGTACAGGGTGGGTGCTTGGGGAAGAAAAGCAAAGGCTATTAGTTATAGGATTTGCCTTTTGCTCAAGGGGTACACGTGTTTTGATATTTATGTATATAACAGAGCATCGTTACAATACTAAAAGTCCATAAAAATGTCCAAAATTGGATATATTTTAACTTTGGGCCATCCATTTCTGAGACACCAGCAAACTCGCCATCTTGATTTGTCATACTCGCCACAAACTCAAATATTATCCAAATTAAAATGATCAAAGCGCTGCTGCCCATCCGCCCTTCTCCGGCATGGCGGCTGCTTACCTGCTGTGAAAAGAAAATAAAAAGATTAGCCACCACCAGCGATCTTCATTGTGGGTGTTATCATCGAAATGACCTAAATGTAGGATAGCTTGAAAAAAAACTTTTTTCTATGACGAACACAAATGAACCAACATACCTACAACAAAAGGGATGCAAACTTAACAATCTTCTGGGGTAGATGCCAATGGAAGTCGCTGATATTTCACTTCCTTTGCATCCATATCATCTGGATCCGGCAGGTTATCGTTGCATTTTGAATTCAGTGTTCGGGGACTCATCTTCTGCACCTCGTCTTTGGTATAGATGAAAATCTTACGAACCATGCCAACAAATTCCCTGTCATTTAGGCAATGATGCCAGCAGTCAGACAAGGTAAATCACATTAATCGTGTCATTGACTAGTTCAAAATAAAAGTAATTAGCAAATATGTGAAATCCTTACTGCCAAGGGTCATCTCCAACAAGCATCATATCATCCTCATCATCAGTGTACACAATCAGCCAATCTTTTTTGGGCGCCATTAGCTCACCGTCAAATTCAAACAATCTGTCTAATTCCTTGATCAACTCTTCATAGTTGTTGAATTTTGCAAGATCAACTGACCTACCAAGTGCTATTCCCTGCTTATGAACCTGTTTGTGAAGAAAAGTACCAAGTCTTAGCACATTTAACCATCACCTCCATAGCATTTGAAAAAACATCAACAAAAGAAACAGAAAAATAACCTTAGTACAACTTCTAGTAGAACCATTTTGAGCCTTTCCCCGGGTGTCTCTTGTACGATGATTTGCAGAAACATATTGTTTCTCATATTCAATGTCATCAACCATTTTGGAACCCTTGGACTGTTCGGACTTTTGATCAGATTCAATTGCACAGTGCTGGTGACTCAAGGAGTGCATGGGAACCACTTGCTCATTCCTCAGATGTCTATGGGACATTGGAGGCTCTGGTGTAACAGGACTACTGATGAGGGGAATACCAAAGAGTTTACAATTTGAATCCACGGATTTTCCATTCTCCTGTTCTTGCACCAGCATGGGTTGGGTCGCAAGATCTCTTGAATGGTCATGGTTATCGAGATGACTTGATGGCGGAGGCATCAACCAATTTCCATGCAATGTCTGCATACGGTAACCATTATGTTGGGGATACTCACTGAATGCGCTGCATCTAGCATTACTCTGTGGTTGACAAGTCATATCACCATTGGGTGCAGGAAGCTTTGTGCTCGACTCTGACAACTTGAGTGACAAGTTTGAAGGCATCAAGGACCATTGGTTTGCAAGCAAGTTAAGCCTGCCATCCTGATCTAGTACATGTCTTCTTGCTGTTTTTGCAGTTCCTGTTGTTTGATCAATGAATGGTGGACAAAATCCATGGGTGGAATCAGAGTTTGCTCCAAAGCCTGATAGTAAATCTGTATAAGTAAACTCATGTCTCCCTGAGGCCATCCTGTTCTCCAATCCGTATTTTCTTGATGCAGAAACCACATCAACCTTTTCATCAGCAGCTGAAGGTGTCCAGATGACAGACTTCTCAACATTGTCAGAGTCATTGCTCTCAGCAAAATTACCTCTCAAGGCCGAGAATTCTTGGCCTTGAAAGACCCTAGAAAACCCACTTGCTGGTGCAGGATCTACATTCACCTTGGATGAACCTGAGAACATATAAGGGAAGCACACTCAAACCTGATTGGACGTACATGGAACCTTAGGAAAATGCCTAGAACAAAACTACACAACTACTACCTTCTCTAGTTAGAACAGATGAGCCGGGGGATGAGGGCACCGCATTGGCTCGGGGCCTCTTTGGTCTGGGCATTGGAAGGGGATTTAGTGCAGGAGGAGCCAGTGCAGGTTCTATTTTCCAGGGCGAGACCCTCTCTGGTCGTGGTATGGTTGATGTTTCATCCCACCTCACCTAACCGCAACAAATGCAATTTGATTTCTTTAGCTGTCATAAAGGAATTAATGCAGTTCAACCTTTGCACAAGAATGATACCTTTAGGCATCTCCATTTGGACTCCCGCCACCTTTCAGGATCACCATCTTCACTTCCAACAATAGTCCCAGTAAACCTACAACATAAATCAATCGATGATCCAAAACAATCCAACTCTCAAAATTCATAAGTAAATCTATAGACACAAATTTCAACTAAACTTCCTAGAAGTAATAATACCTTTGTTCTGGAGCTTCTTCACCTTCAAATCTCATTTTGAACCTCATCCCAATAGTGTAGTTATTCTTCATGGATTCCATGTACTGATCAAATGGAACTATGAACTCTGCCGGGCTTGTCCTGTATCAAACAAACAGGTTATACAAGCAGAAAAACCAATGAAGAACCAACATATTAAGTTAACAAGTTCTTCCATAATGGGCCAGCGCTGGGGGAGGGTGTGAGATTGTGTGTGGATTGGAGGTATCGGATTCCCAAACTTTAGCTAACTTCTGACCAAGCTAAGCAAGTTATGACAAGAAGTCAAAAAAGGTACCTTGGTTTGTAATATACAGTAAACATGGTCCCTGTCGTGATTGCATGCCAGGCTGTGGCGAGCACTCCAAGATGCATGCTGTGACTGGATATGACGGATGATGGCACATTACCCTGCTGCCTCATTGCTCGTCTAACACCAACTCGAAGTTCTCCATTCTCGCCTCTGAAAGTCAAGTCCCAAAATAACCCGTTTTAGACAATTTAGAAATGAGCTAGGAAATAATCCACCAAGTACAGCAAGAACTACCAACCTTAAAAATATAAAAGCGTCACCAGCAACCAGCCTTTTGGAGCTCACAAATACACTCCAACCACTTTGAAGCAAGTGCCTTCTAGGTTGACCTGACACCATCAATATCATGTGAATTACGGATTAATTCGAAATCGCTCCCCCAACTAAATTGGGTAAATATCACTTCGTAGGGAGGGCCAAAAGGGGACATAAAAGACAACTAATTATGTGAGCCAAGCATATAACTCATTTACCCCGAAATATATGGCGGAACCTCCATTCATTTCCATGCAAATCCTTAGCAACCAATTCTTGTGTGGGAGGCTGCCTCGACATATCCTGCCACAAACCAAAAACTTCATCACTTTAAACCCAATTGTTAATTTGAGAAAATTGGAGCCACCTCTTGTCACAAGCTGTAAAGCTGCAACTAACCAGTGGAGGCAAACATTCATCAGCATGTCGTCTAAGAACTGAAAATCCACCATGAGTACTGGTATCTGAGGCGGTAAGGGTCTTGCAAAACGAATGCACATGAAACCGTGGTGGAGGTGATGGGGAAGGCTCCTTTTCCACTGCATTCTCGTCTTGCTGACATTAAAACATAGCATAAAACAGGAACAATTTAGCGCCAAACGGTCACTAATGAGTCTAATTCCGCATATACAGCAAAAACCATGCAGTTACTTACGTTGTGCTCAGGAAGTAAAGTTACTTGTGCAAACACCTCATCAGAATCTGGTTCAGCCTACAATTGGTAATTGCATGCATATGAGAAGATAATCACAACAACTTGAAAGTAAAATAAAAACACTTGAAATTCAAAAGACCCCTCGAAGATGCAATGGAATCGAAACCCCAAGTCTTCTCATCACACACCTTTAGCAGAACATTGACAACGCGACAAAGGATCTTTGAAGGAAGATTATAGATTGGCATTCTCTGGTCAGCTGACTGGTTTGTGGACGCTTCCACCTAATCCATATCAATAATAAACGATTTAGTCCATGAGCAGAAAAGAACAGAAAGTACAAGGACGCAAATCAGACCCATGTTGAAGATTTATATAATTTTGTGATAGAACTGTTTAAAGGTAAAACGAGGAGGAAATGAAAACCAACTAATAAACGAAAATTGAGAAAATAAACGTAAAATCTAAAGGATAAATCAGGAAATTTCGGCGAAATCTTTTAGGACAAGATTATTAAGCAGACCTGTTCGATGTGCCCTTGAGGGAAGTAAAACACGCGCTCTCCCTGTCGAGGAACGGTGACCAGAGGACCGGCACAAGCATGCCATAGCTCCCGAAAAAGAGCCGCTTCAGAATCTGAGCCACACGCGCCGTCAGAATCACGCAATCAAAGCACCAAAACGGAGGCAAATTTTGAGCACAGATCATCTCTAATCCGATAACAAAAACAAATCGAGGCCGGCGTTTACCTTTTGAATGCGTAGAATGAACATTTTGCCCCTCCATGCCACTCCTCCCGTCGTTAGGTTCGCTATAACCCGAAGAAAAGCAATCTCCTCTAACAGTACCACCGTTATTTCTCATAGAAACATCAGAAGAAGCCATAAATCTCTCGTTCTTTAGCTCAGATCTCTACTTTACATACACAAACGCCAAACTCTCCCTAGAATCAACCATAAATCTCCTCTCAAATCAACCATCTCAATCTTTCTCCCTCACTTGTTTATCTCTCCATCACAGAAACCTCGTAGAACCACAAATTTACATTATCACCACCAATTTCCTTGATATAACCACCAATTACCTTCTCTCTCTCTATCTCTGTCAAGTCACTTTCTCCGTCCTCTGCAACCACCACAGGCTTTGCTTGAGCCAGAAATTGCAGCTCGTTGTAGTCGCACAGTACTCTGCTCTCTCTCTCTCTCTCTGTCTCTCTCTCTGTTTGTTGGCTCTGGGGAGTGGTGGAGACTTAACCAGACTGGTCAAAAACTGCGCACAATCATTTCAACCGCGGTCAATTTCTAACCAGTCCTCCTCCACCGGCAATTACCGGTAACTCGACCTTTTCAGCCGGTGGACGAAGGACCATATATAAAGCGACAGGAAGGAAGGAACGTGGCTAATTTAATAAAGGCGGCTTCCCAACAAACGGAGTTAACCTTGCCGTTAGCGAACTGGCGGTAACTTGGGGGTTCCTTCCCACTCGAGGCAGACTAACGGCGTTATTCCCGACGCTTGGTAAGAAGGCTGTTGTGTTTTTACGAGGGAAGTGGTTTTGTCGTGCTATTAACAGGCAGGCTTGGATGGATGTGAAGTGGATTAGTGAGGCATCAGGCGCACAGTTAACTCAACCCCAGCGCACTTTAACCTCGGGTTTGCTTTACTCCTACTTTCTTCACGTCTTTCTCTATACTCACAGTGCTGCTCGCTTCCGTGCGCCAGGTGTGGTAGGGTACCCATCAACTTTCTTATCGTTAATCTCGCGAGATTTTAAAGATAAGGTGTCTTTCTAATTCCCTTCTCTTTACTGTATCAGTTAGAACAAATATAAATTTGACGGTGACCAATAACAATAATAATAATATTATTATTTAATATAAATTTTACTGTTTAGTATATATAATTTTATTCTTAATTAATAAAAAAATTTACAAATGACTTATATAACTACTTACTAAATATAATTACTTTAGTTAATAACTCGGATAATGAATGATTAAGTTAACTAATACTATTCAAGATGTGTAATTATAGCATTTTGACGATATATTTTTGAAACGAAGGAACTCATAGATACTATTCTTTGAACGCGCACTAAGTAAATCTCTAAATTGAAGCAATAGCTTACAAATCATGTCAATCGGGTATTTAATATTAAGCAAACCTCTTACGATAGGCCTGATCGACTTTATCGTACAGGACTGGCCTAATGCGGAGTACCTGATTGGCGTGATTTGCAGGCTATTACATCAATCCAAAGGTTTATCCAGTGCGCATCCAAATTATAGCAACTGCAGGTTCTTCCGTTTCAAAAAAAACTTATACCTTAATATTTTATTTGAAAAAAAAATAAAATTCAATGTATTCTAAAAAGTTAAAAATTTATAT
>JAOQML010000007.1:26444221-26460798 GCA_027568935.1 Erythroxylum urbanii
AATGTAATAGAACAGAGTTAAAATAAAATAATTGACACAGAAAATTTGATGTGATTGTTCAAAATTAGCTTTTGATTTTTATTCAACCGGACCCGTTTTAAATCCGTTCCAACTGTCAAAAATGATATTATTTTAATAAAATTCTCAAAATAATAATCAATATGACACCGTTTTATGATTAACGGGGGACGCATGTTATTCAGCCTATCGATTAGGTTTAAAAAGAACTTCTCACATAAAAGGCCTTATTTACTGCCTAGGTTAAGCCCATTAGTGAAGTGGAGGCCCATATAAAGTAACACATTGGGCCAAAATGTTGACTCCTTTTCTTTTCAGAGCCCAATGTTAAAACGACACTAAAACGTTGTCGTTTAAAAACACGAAGTAGTCCCTATGAAAATATGTAGTGAAGATTGTTTCCTTCACTTTGTGTTTCTTCTCCTCTGTGACTGATCTCTAATGAGGACGGTCCGAAGCTACCATCGAAACATTCAATTTTTAAAGAATCGGAGTTCATGTATAAACCCTAGAAAGAGATTCCGGCATGTAAAGTTCGAATCTTTCTGCTCCGGGACGCATAAAGACGAGACTGTCGAGGAAATCACAGCGATTCTTAAGCTCTCCAATTGGCAATATCTCTTGCAATGCTCACCGGTATCGAAGAGTTTAGACCCTGATGTAGTTCACTCCGTTCTCAAGCGAAACCAGGTAATTGAGCCTCAACGCCTATTGGGTTTCTTCAACTGGGCTCAATATCGGAAGGGTGTTCCTTATAATCTCGATTCGTTCTCACTACTTGCTATAACTCTGTGCAATTCTCGACATTTCAATCATGCGCATGCCGTTTTAGATAACATGGTTGATACCCGGAGACCTCATGCGGAAATTCTGGATTCAGTTGTTAAGTGTTATAGAGAGTTTAATGGGAGCGGTGTAGTGGTTTTTGAGATATTGATTGATGTTTATAAGAAAAGACGTTTATTGAATGAAGCTGCTGGTGTGTTCTTAGGTGCCAAAAGTAATAGCTTTGTGGTTGATTTAGTTTGTTGCAATACATTGTTGAAGGACTTGTTGAACTGTCATAGGATGGAGTTGTTTTGGCCAGTGTACAATGGTATGTTGGAGGCTGAAGTGGTACCTGATGTATATACTTATACTACTTTGATCAATGCACATTGCAGAGCAGGTAATGTTAAGGAAGGTGAACGCATGCTCTTTGAAATGGAAGAGAAAGGCTGTAGTCCTAACTTGGTTACTTATAATGTGGTAATTTGTGGATTTTGTAGAGTTGGGGATATTCAGGAAGCTATTAAGCTGAAGAATTACATGGTAGAGAAGGGTTTGGTTCCAGATAAATATACTCACACTATACTGATTGATGGACTCTGCAAACACAAGAGATTGAAAGAGGCAAAATTGTTGTTGGATGATATATATGCAATAGGATTAAGACCTGATGAAGCTACATGTGCTGCTTTGATTGATGGACTTCTGAAACAGAACTGTGTAAAAGAAGCTTTTCAGGTTAAGGACGAAATGGTTGCTCGTGGAAATAAGTTGAGTAATTTCACTTATAATTTACTCGTTAATAGACTATGTAAGATTTGTAAGATGGACAAGGCAGAAGGCCTTGTTGCAGAAATGACTGAGATGGGCTTAAAACCTGATACTCAGACATATAATCTTTTGATTGAGGGCTACTGTAAGGAGTTAAATATGATGATGGCTTATCATCAACTACTTGAGATGAAGAAGAGGAACCTGGAGCCCAATGTGTTCACGTATGGTGTGTTAATTAATGGCCTCTGCCATTGTGAAGATCTTGAACGGGCAAATTACGTTTTTAAGGAGATGATCTCTGGGGGTCTGACACCAAATGCAGTAATTTACACTACTCTTATCAAAGGTCATGTCCTTGAAGGTAAATATGAAGAATCAATTAGAATTTTGAAAGAAATGGAGAAAAACGGAGTTCGTCCTGATGTATTCTGTTATAACACCGTTATAAGGGGCCTCTCCAAGGCCCAAAAATTGGAACAAGCTAATGATTATCTTGTTAAAATGACTGAGAAGGGGTTAAAGCCAAACCTATATACTTTTGGGTCTTTCATTCTTGGATATTGTGCAGCAGGTGAAATGCAAGTTGCACATGAGTATTTCAAAAAGATGATTGAATCTGCTATAACTCCAAATGACGTTATATTTAAGGCAATGATAGATGGATACTGCAAAAAATGCAACACTGGGGGCGCCTTGTCAATTTTCAGATGTATGCCTGAATACGGAGTGCTACCGGATTTGCAAGCTTACAATGTTCTTATTCATGGTCTTGCAGCAAATGGGATAATTCAGGAAGCAACGCAAATGTTATCTGAACTTGTTGACAAGGGTCTGGTACCCGACACCTTTACCTACAACTCTCTCATTTCTGGCTTTTGTGAGCAAGGTGATATGGAGAAGGCTTTCCAACTCCATGAGGGCATGTCTCAGAAGGGAATCGGTCCAGATATTGCCACGTATAATGCCTTAATAAAGGGACTTTGCAAAGCAGGTCACATTGGAAGAGCAAGAGAACTGTTTGATGAAATTCCTGAAAGAGGTCTGGCCCGTGATGTGGTGACTTATGGTATGATTATGGATGGGTATTGCAAACTGGGAAGTCTAGTGGAGGCATTCCAATTGTGGGATGGGATGAAATTAGAGGCTATTCGACCCAATGATTTTGTCTACGACATCCTTATCGATGGATGTTGTGATGGTGGAGATATAGAGAAGGCTCAGTCTTTATTCTTAGAAATGGTGCAGAAGGGATTTGCCTCTTCTTCTTCTTTCAATGCTCTGATTGGTGGTCTCTGCAAATTGGGAAATCTGATTGAAGCTAATAAGTTGTTGGCAGATATGGTTGATATACATGTGGTGCCAGATCACACAACCTATACAACTCTGATTGATTATCACTGTAAACGAGGAATGATAAAGGAGGCAGAGCAGTTATTTCTGGAGTTGAAAAAAAGGAATCTGATGCCAACTGTTTTAACTTACACAACTCTCTTAAATGGCTATAAAAGCATGGGGAACAGATCTGAAATGTTTGCTCTCTTTGATGAGATGGTTGCGAGGGATATCGAGGTCGATGATGTAATCTGGAGTGAGATGGTTAATGCCCACCTGAAAGGAGGTGACTTTAGCAAAACTTTGATACTCTTTGATGAAATGATGTTGAAGGGTGTGTCGATGAGCGAAGCTCTCCATAGGGAGCTAATTGAAAGACTTTGCCGAAACGATGTGTCTGATTTGTTAAAATCACTTCATGAAATTGAAAAGCGAGGATTTAAGCTGAGTCTGGATACTTGTAGAACTTTGCTCTGTGGCTTTCGTGAAACAGGAAAGATGGACGTAGTGGCAGAAGTCTCAGAGAGTATGATCAAGTTGAAATGGGTTCCAGAGTCCAGCTTGCCACGGAACTTTGTTAATGAAGATCAAGATAACTTAAAACTCTCAGAGTTTTGGTGATTTTTTAAAACAAACAGCAATTTAATTGTCAAATGGCACCTGGCTATCGAAGAAGGAAAGTTTTGAACGGTTTGCTACCTGCATTTCTGTCGGAATATGCGTAACTGTTGGCCAGGACAGGCTCTTTACAGGGATTTAAGCCTATGCTGTTGATCCCATCTAGAGCCCTGTGGCAATATGCATGACTGTTGGTCAGGAAGGCTGTTTACAGGAAATTCATGCATCATAAAAAGTTTGGCAGCTCATCCACAGTCTGATTTTATGTGCAGCTTCCTTGCCCAGATTTCTAACTGAGGCTGCATTTTATGCCCAACTAGGTAATAATTGATTGTTCTTGCCTTTTTTCTGTCTCTTCAATATTTTTGGGTTGACTTTAGCAGCTTGGCATTATACTTGCTGTCACAACTTCTTGTCCTGAGGTGCCACTTCCTCTTCAATTGGAACAATTTTTTCAGAATTCAAACTCAAGCTAGGGAGGGCACTGAGCCATCTGTTGGTGCAAAAACAACCGGCATTATGTAAATTTATAAAGAAATGTTTTGTGGTAAGTGTTTCCTGTCCATCTCACTTGTTTTGTCATATATTTGGGCAATTAACGTATGACACTTTTCATAGGACTGTGTAATAAGATGATAATATCATTTGACCCTCATAGTTGCTCGAGCAATGTTGTCAATGACAATTTAATCACGTGAATTTCATTGATGTCGGTAGTGTTCAGTGCGTGTACCTATTATTTATATAGAAGACTGAAATAACAAAAACCCTTAGGGCATAAAGTTAGAAAGATGATTTATATACATACTAATCCCATAAATAATCCTGAAATTGGAAGTCCTAGCTAGCCAAAACACATTGTTCTGTAACATTGAACAGATGTTCCAATTTCAAGACTACGATATGCATAACCCCTTCACTGCATTTTGGGGATCCATCATTTAGTTGTCTCCAGGCTATGACTTAGCAATTCATTTGCTTGTCGGTTAACAGACCAAGAAGCTCATTGTCATCGAGGGCCGAGTCTTTAATAAGTTGAAGAGCAGTATTACCTTCTTCATCTGCAGCTCGTGGATCGGCTCCTCTGCAATGGTTGGTATAGTCATGAGTAACCTTTGGTAAGATAATGAACCGTAAGATAGTAAGCTGATTCCCTAATACCAGAAAATCCTGATGGAATTAGTAAAGGGAAGATGATTCTTTAACAATAGTGAAGACTGCTAGATACCAACGATTGAAAAAGTTCAGCTCAATGGTAACTACTTGAAGTGGTTGAATAAGCATTCAACGTATCACAGAGCCTATAAATAAATTATGGTGAACCAGGAAAGGCTTTGGAATCTATCCATGAAAATGAGCGATCAGCAGGGGAAACATTTAGATATTATCCAAAGATATTAGTAAAAGAAATGCTTAAGAGGAAAAAAAGAAAACCACCTCATAAGAAGCAATCTTGCAATTCCAGATCTCCTGCTGATAATGCAATAATGTAATGGAGTTTGACCTTTCGAATCACAGGCATTTATGTTTGCACCATATTGGAGTAGAAGCTCTGCCATGCCAATATCTGCAGTTAGGCAGGCCAGGTGAAGCAGAGAGCATCCATAAAAAATTTCTTTTGTGACTGGAACTTCTATATTATCACCTTCAAAACAACAATGCTCAATATCAGGATTTTTTGTGTTCTCTTGCTACTGCAGCAGGAGCTGGTGGGGTTTACCTAAAGATGCTGACCCACGTATGGCATTGATATCTGGAGTGGAGCAGATAATATTGCGGTAAACTGTTTTTATATCATTAGCATGGATGCATTCATTCAACTGTTGTGCCACATGAAGGGGATGAGGATTGTCCTTCATTTTGCGGACGAACATTTTGTCTGTATACTGCATTGCAAAAGGAAAAAAGCAAGTATTTGTTACAAAGTTGATCAGATCAACCACAGAGATTAGCTCTTTGATTTGAATCCTAGTATTTTAAACAATGGTAGATATACCTTCGCATGAATAAACTGCTCCTTTAGTGAAATTGGATCATCAGGAATTGGTTTTGTTATTCTGCATTGTCTCTTTCTATCAGAATCTGGGAAGCTACATAATAAAAGACTAGCAACATATTATCATCTTTCAAGAAAACATAAGATACAGGGCCAGGCATCAATGGATTAAGATTCACGTACCCTTTAGCTATTTCATCAGCTGTAGACGAACTTGGCAGCAACATTTCCTCCCAGACTGAGTTTATGTAAATGTTGCCTAGTGACTGAAACAAATTTAGGACAGATTGCTCCCATACTTTCACGTCCAGCGTCAGTGATCTTACCTGAAGTGAAGGTTATGTGCAAGACTAAATAAATGAGCAGAAGGAACAAAATATTAACGATAATGCAAGGTGAAAACGAAAAGAACATGATAAGTATCCGTGATTCATACAAGAACACCATTTGAAGCACTATGAGATGGCCAAGAAGTTATGAACACCAAAGATAGTAAATTACCTTGGAGATGTGTACACCAAGATTACGATGAACACCAGAACATTCAATGCAAATAAGAACACCTATGTTCAAAGATGCCCAGTCTGGTTCAGGCGCCCCACAATCAGCGCATTTATCATTTCCAGGTACTCTTCTCAATAGATCAATTGGCTTTCCGCTTCTCACACTATGTTCTCGTTGTTGCAAATTGGATGAATGGTTTCCGGTGGTGAGATTTTTGGTTGTGAACTCTAGTATATCCTGCTGATCCATGTCAGGAATATCTACTATTGAGCTACCATCACTGACAGAGCAACAATCACCGGTGTCCATACTGGCAGAAAGAAGCTGAAAATTGATTTGAGGCACGCATAATCAATTTATTGAATCTGTGAATACTAAGCCAAGAATAAGTTAAGAAAGTTACTTCTTCAGGATTCTGAAAACTCAATAACGAAGCGATAACTCCAGTTATCTTCTCAATCCAGTCCATTTGAGCCACTGCATTCTCCGCCTGTGTTGCAAGCAAATACAGCTAAGAACTGCTGGAGGTATGATCTGAATCCTCAAACTGATGACCAGATTCTAATGAGAAAAATCGAAAAGGCACAATTTTTATTATTTTCATGAAGGCACCTGCAAAGTGTAGACTTTCACTGGTGTTATGATTCTGAAGCAAAACCTTAAATCTGTTTGATCGGCATCAACTTTAATTGTAGATGTTAGTAGATTCACAGCATGACGTGCAGCAGATTTTTCATCATGAACACCACAATGGTAATGAGAAGATAGCCATCGACCAAGCAACCCGTGACCATTTTCAGAAACACTACTTTGTGCAGAAGATTGACTACCACCTGCCTGAAACAACACGATCAAGTAAGCTGCATGCTTGGCCATAAAGGAGCAGCACATACAACTCTCAGAATCACAAACTGTGTTCACACTAGTGACTTACAGTTGTCCAACTGAATGGTTTGCGATAGTAGTAAAGCATCCCTCGACTGTCAAGAACAAAGAACCTTCTTTTCCAATCACCCCTCAGATTTGACGAACGTTTTGACAAATATCCTTCTCGGATGGTTTGGACCTGCATATTGTGTTGTATCCAGTGGCCTAAGATGATTACTTACACAGTTGTGAATCCATTCGAAGTTTTGAAGAGAGCAAATTTGAGCTATTACAAAATAAGAAAGTTGATTCTGAAAGAACAGACCAGTTACACATGGAACTACCTTCCCGGATGCTGCAGATTGCACAACTTCGTCTATCAGTTTATGGGAAGCCCTAGGGAAAGGAGGGACACCTTCAGCACGTGGAGAACAATTACCATTTAAAGACTGCTTACTTTCCCGATCAATCTGTCTCATGTAATGTTCAATCCTTTCATTAAGAGCCTTCTGCTCATAATTAGAACATTCTCTAGACTGCTGTGCATAAGCCAAGACCTGTAGACCATAAAACTATGTATAAAGGCAAAGATTTAAGACTTCCCTTTCTCTATACGGCTATCTGCTGAAGAATCCTTTGCTTTAAAGGAAAGAAATCAATTAATAACATGCAGTTTCCAGATGGTTTTCATAGATATAGTGCAAAACTGAGCCATGGTGTAGTAAGGTGTGACAGTATCCGACTCATCATTCCAAACCAATTTCGAGGCTGCTTACAAACTCCACAGAGAAGGGTGGATTTTGAGATCTTAAATGGCTTTCATTCTCAATAAAGACCAGGAAATAACTGTTTAGGTTCGTTCTTGTAGAAATGTGTCCTATATTCTGTTAAAAGCATTGATGCATTTGTAGGAACAAATCAAGCTGAAGTACAGATCGGGCAATCTAAGGGAACTGTAATCTCTAAGTCTCTTTAGAGAATGGTTCGTGCAATGCCTTCTATGACACTACTATGTATGATAAATGAGATTGTGAAAGCATTCATATGATAAATGAGATTGTGTAAGCATTCACATAATTCTTATCAATTTGTTTCTTGGACAAATTATTTTATCAGGTGAATGGCAAGGAGGCAATCCTTTTGAGTATAGATGGTAATATTCTGACTAGTGGTGGCAAAAGGGTCTGGTTTGCTCGTTTACTTCGATACAGGCTTGGGGTAGACTTAATAAATTTTTTCAGGCATCTGGTTCAAACTCGACATTGTTGGCCTGAAGTCCTAATAAAAATTTAAAGTTCGAATAAGAGCCTAAAACCTAAAACTCAATCGAGTCTAGTTCATTGGCACCCCTAATTTCATTCCCCCTGTGATAAGTGAGATTGAGGCAAGTGTAGTGCAACCAAATGATCATATAAGGGTTATGAACGTCCTCATCAGGGCGGAGCTGGAAGGTGGCAATGTAATCTTGAAGATGGAAATTACCTGGTTAATGAAAGGCTCCATCTGATGTAATAGTTCATAACCCTGTAAGAATCAGGAAATAAAAAAACCATGAACATGCCCTATCAAATCTTCAGGAGGAAGCAACAGGTAATCATCACATGATCTTAGAAACACCTGCTTGAAGAATCGAAGATGAGCATCCATTGTCCCACTAACAGCTTCTAAGAATTCATATCTCTTCTTGGCCTCGACAATAGAAAGCACACTAACCTGGAGCAGAATCCCATTCCCTTCATAAACTTTCCAGAGTAATGAACTGCAAAATCATATGTTCTGCATAACTTTTATTGAGTCACTTACCAAATTAAAGCGTGCTTGTTCAAAAGTGGATCTTGCATTGTGCAGTTCCTGGAATATCTCTAAAAAAGAAATTAGAAACCACTTGCTGGATATATGATAATCTACCTGATCAATCCATGCACCAGTGAAGAGTAGTTTGAAGCTAGGAGTACCTCTTCAATGGCAGCAGCTACATCCATCCTCGTGCTCTTTCTCAAGGAGAGAAACTTTTCACGGGCCTGCAGTACAACTTGACATTGGCATTAAGTGTCATGACCAAGCAGAAATTAATCAGAAACAAACCCTATAATCATCAAACAACATTGGAAGGGATGACCAGGCACACACACACACAAAACAACCTGCAAAAAGTAACAACTTAAGTAGCTAAATCTTCTCATAAAATGCTTTGACCCAAAATCAATAGACTCAAACTCAGATTTAATATAGCTTTTCAGACCAATTATTTATTTGAAATCTGGTCAATCTGTATTGAATTCGATGAGTTTAACTATGTTAAATAGGATCTGAATCGAGTTCAAACTTGCATATTCAAGCCTGAAATTTTTTCCCGAAGAGGCTCATTGCCAACTCTAACAAAGTAACGATGATGCATTTCAAAGAAAAGGCAAGCCATAACATGGTGAACATGCAATCATACAAGGACATTCAAATGAAAAAACCCACCTGATCATTTCAAAGAAATGGGCAAGCCATAACACAGTGAACATGCAATCGTACAAGTACATTCAAATGAAATACCCACCTGATCATGAGCCAAGGAAGCTTTATCAAATCTCTTTCGGGCCTCCTGCAAAAACTTGAGGTATCAGTCATAAACCAACGGACAAGAGGAAAGTTTATGTAAAGGAATCACGAGATATTTTATATAAATCCAAGTGATTAAATCACCATTTCAGGTCTACCTTAATTTCTTGAAGGTTAACATTGATGGTCTGTTGCAACCTGTCATTTAGCATGTGCTCTACCTGTAATCGAAGAACCTCCTTATATGTCCCAATTTCTCTTAACGCAATTGTAAATTTGTTCATAACAGGTCCTGAAGAGAAGAAAAAAGGGTTGAAAGTATTCTTCTACACAATAGATTCCATGAAGTTCACAAGATAGTAACATTCTTCTCGTTACAGAGAAGACAGAAGGAATGATTCGCTTCATCAAATGAAAAGAAAAAGTAGTTTCTGACCAAACTTAACGAGGCAAAATCCTAACATATTGAACCGATCATCCTCACCAGAATCGAAGAACGAAACAATCATAGTAATGGGTACCTCCAAAAGCGACACAAATAGGGTCATGGTGTCCCCCTCCAAATATTTCAAGGGCAGAGGCAAAAGCTATATCTCCATTGTACCTCTCTCCGAGTCCTTCTCTGAAACAGAGAACAACAACGTGTCCTTTACACTGTAAAATCAAATCATATGAAACTTAACTCTACTTTTACAGACTCACGTATACTTGCGACATCCTTTGTAGAACTTGAGGCATCTCCCTCTCAATATCTCAGCATTTTCTTCCATGCACTGTATCTGCTTCACCACCACCAACCCATCAAAGCAAGAACTAAGCTTAAACTTCAACAAGCCAGAAGTAGGAAACAAGAGGAAGAAGCATTGAACCTGTTGCCGAAACATCGGCGAGTCGTCCAGCTTCGAGAAATGCATGTTCGTTCGTCAACCTCTTTTGTCGAAACTTTTTGCTCTGAAACGAAAAGGGTTCTTCTTCTTCGTCTTGCTGGTGTTGTCGGTTGGTGTTTCGGGATTTGTGTTGTTTTGTTAATGGCCGCAACGCAATTGACGGGTTAAGCTGGTTCTTGTATAGAAGAATGGTGCTCCGTAGCTCTTTCTTTCTTTGCGACTTTCATGGCTGTCGCTGAATATTTATTTTCAGGAATGAAACGAAATATCCTATTCTTACTTTTTGCCATTCCATCTACTCTACACCTTTTTTAATCCACGCAAATACGTATATGAGATGAGACCCTTTACTTTCAATTTGCTTGAAATCCTCTCTTTCACATTACCTGTTCTATTTGTTGGGATTTACGCTGCAATCTTGGGTGGGCTCCGCAGCAGCATGTTTATTAGGTATTAACGATCGAATTTGCTAAAAAGAATAACCATGGTAAAATAAATAAATAATTACTGTAAATGCCATATAAATATAAGAGACACCGAAATTTACGTAAAAATTTCCTAAATAATTAGAGGGAAAAATTACGGGTCAAGTCGGTAAAATTTTTACTATATATGTAGAGAAAATTTTTTAAAATCTCTCAAATTTTTCACCCGCTAGAATATGATCACAATTTTAGCAACTCTTAAATTTTTACCGCTCTATTTTTACCTCACACCTCCCTATGGATGTGATCCAGAGCACGAAACTCACTCAAAACTCTCTCTATGTATTGAGCTTTGTTGCTTTTCTTTTCTCTGCTGAATACTGCAAATTTCAAGCCTATTTATAGGCTCCAAGCAGCATGAATTTGTGGCTTCAAATTTGGCCACATCTTTAGTTGACCAAATACCACTAAACTAAAAAGCAAACTGCAACAACCAATATTTGGCACAATTTGTGCCTTTTAGAATTTTTGGGCAATGGTGGGTGGTTGGGATGGACCCATCAATTTTTCCCCTCCAACCCCAGTCATCACACACTGGAGGAGGTCTTTATCCTGCTCTCAGTAAGAGCTCACCCCGGCAAGTTCGACACACAACTCAAACTTCTTCTTGGGAGCAACCTTCGTCAGCATATCGACAGCATATCTATCAGTGTGAATCTTCTGCAACTGAAACGCCTTCTCCTCAACAGCAAGTCTGAGCCAATGATACCTTACGTCAATATGTTTCGTACGTGCATAATACTTTGACTATCGCAATAGACTACGTATTCTTCCTACAGTACACTCAATTCTTGAAAGAATCGCTTCAACCAAAGCATTTCCTTCCCTGCTTCCATTGCTGCAACGTACTCTGCTTTGGTAGTTGATAAGGAAACACATTTTTGTAATCTTAACTGCCATGAATAGCTCCCCTTGGGAATGTAAATAGGTATCCTGATGTAGATTTTCTTTCATCAAGATCACTGGCCATATCTGCATCTGTGTAGCTAACAAGTACAGGTTTTTCCGCTCCAAAAGTCAGATATAACTTTGAGGTTCCTCTTAGATATCTGAAGACCCACTTTATTGCTTCCCAATGTATCTTCTGGGGATTTGACATAAATCGACTCACAAAGCTAACTACATTAGCGATATCTAGCCTTGTACACACCATTACGTGCATCAAAATTCCGACCGCTGAAGAATATGGAACATTTGACATATCTTCTCTTTCTTTCTCCGTTGATGGGTAGGATTTCTTACTCAACTTTGTATTGAACCTCTCTAGAACTCGTTCAATATATTTCTCTTGCGATAACCACAACCTGCAGGACTTCTGATCTCCATTCCAAAAATTTGCCTTGCCGATTCCAAATCATTCGTGTCAAACGCCTTTGACAAATCTCCATTTAACTTACTAATCATGTATATATATGGTCCAACGATTAGCATGTCATCAACATATAAGAGATGAATAATAGAATAATAAATTTATCGTCAGGGTATCTCTAGACATATACACAAGGATCTGCAACCGTCCTTTTGTATCCTTGATTTACCATGAAAGAATCAAATTTCGTATACCATTGTCGCGGGGCTTGTTTCAAACCATACAAGCTCTTTTTTAGGCAACAAATCATGTCTTCCTTTCCCTTGACCTTGAAACATTCTGTCTATTCGATGTAGATCTCTTCCTCTAGATCTCTATGCATGAATGCGGTCTTTACATCAAACTGCTCCAACTCAAGATTCAAGCTGGCTACTAGACCTAGCACAACTCGAATAGAACTTATTTTCACAACTGGTGAAAAAATCTCGTCAAAGTCAATACCTTTCTTTTGAGTGAAACCTTTAACAACCAATCGAACTTTGTATCTCACTAAGTTGCCATCATCTTTCTTCAGCTTGTACACCCATTTGTTCTTGAGTTTTCTCTTCCCTTTTGGAAGTTTCACCAACTCGTACATATCATTTTTCTTCAAAGAATTCATCTCTTCTTGCATGGCCTTCATCTAGTAATCTTTATCTCTGCAAGATTGCACATCTTGGAAGCTCTCTGGCTCTCCCTCTTCAGTAATCAAAATATAATGAGAACTAGGGTACCTCGTAGATGGTTGGCGTTCTCTGGTTGACCTTCTTAACTAAGGTTCAACTTCTTTCAGTGGAATGGGGTTCTCTGGCTCCCCCTGCTCAACACCCTCTTCATCATTTTTCATCATCTATGACTGACTCTTGATCCCTCATGACTGGCTTTTCTTCTTCCTGTTCTGATTCTGGCATTCCTCCTCCTGTGGCACCATCTGTTGGAATGCTTACCGGTGTAATATCAACAACACCGCCACTTGTGGATCTTGTACCATCCACATTTGTATCCTCTAAGATCTCATTCTTGTGGAATACTATGTCTCAGCTCCGGACAACTTTCTTTTTCACTGGATCACATAACCTGTAGCCAAACTCTTCGTCTTCGTAACCAACAAATATGCAAGGCACCGACTTGTCATTAAGTTTTGATTTCTACTCCTTCGGAACATGTATGAACACCTTGTAGCCAAATACCCTAAAGTGAGAGTATATAATACTCCTACCTATCCAGACCTTCTTCGGGACATCAAAGTTCAAAGGTACTGAAAGTAGTTGATTGACTAGGTAGACAGTAGTACCGGCAGCTTCTCCCCAAAATGACTTAGGTAAGTTAGCCATTTTGAGCATGGATTTGACTCTCTTAACAATGGTGCGATTCATCTGTTCTGCAACGCCGTTGTGCTGAGGCATACCAAGGACTGTCTTCTTATGCCTGATACCGTTCTTGCTACAATAATTTTTAAACTCCCTAGAGATATATTCACCATCATTGTCAGTGCGTAGACACTTCAATGGCATTCCAATATCCCTTTCCATCATCGCGTGGAATTGCTGAAAATGCTGGAATACGTGGTCCTTCGTGCGCAACAAATATATCCATGTTTTCTGTGAGAAATCATTGATAAAGGTAAGAAAGTATCTGTTACCTCCAAGAGATTCCACCTCCATGGGACCGCATACATCAGAGTATACCAACTCCAACTTATTGTCTCTCCGTCTAGAGCTCTTTTGAAATGAAACACGATGTTGCTTCCCAAAGATACAATAAGCACAAGAGTTTATTTTACCTTTGGCTAGTGGGATGAGGGACTTCTTAGCCAACATATTCAACCCTTTCTCACTTACGTGCGCTAGTCGCTTGTGCCATAAATTTGGTGAAGCGTCATCCTCAACTACATTCAGTTAACTCGCACATATCAGCATGTGCGTCTTGTATAGCGAGTAATATAATCTTCCTCTTACCACCACCAAAGATCCTTTGATGAGTTTTCAGTTACCGTCACCCATAAGATGGTGATAACCTTCTTTGTCCAGTACACTACCAAAAATCAGGTTCAACCGAAGATAGGGAATATGTACATCTTTGAGTGTTAATGTGCACCCGACACTATCTTCATACAGATGTTACCGATCTCCACTATTTGCGAGACACTATGATTTCCCATTCTAATAGTGCCAAAATTTCCTACTTTATAAGTGGTAAAGTATTCACTTTTTGGAACACAGTGCTATGAAGCGTCGGAGTCTACTATCCACTCGTTATCTGCATCTGCAACATGACAACAATATGCATCATAAGAAATTAAAGTTACCTCGCCATCTTCTGCCAAGACTGTAGCAGATGTGTTTTTGTCATTGTCCTGATTTCAATTTGCATTCTCTTGTTTGAGAAGATAGCAATTCCTTTTGAGATGACCTGTCTTACTGCAATGGTAACATTGTCTTTTCTCCCTGGACTTGGATCTATCCCTGAACTTTCCACGCCCTCGACCTCTACTCTTACTCCGGCCCTTATGCTCTGTGATAAAGGCTTGTGAACTGGTACTGACAACGTCTCTTCTCTGCAGTTCTTCCTTGAGTAGTCGATTCTTTATCATAGACATTACTATACCATTTGGAGTTGAGTTGCTCAAAGATACCACAAGAGTATCCCAACAATAGGCATCTTACATCTCGTCATCTAAGGACATACCAATAACTGCTAACTTAGTTACTAGTCCTTCAAAGTCATTCAGGTGTTGTGTAGCTGATCGTCCTTCTAACAGCTTCAAGTTCATGAGTTTTCTGACATGAACACTTTTCCTTGAGCATTAGTAGCCTCGTACATACCTTCTAATTTCTTCTAGAGAACTTGAGGATCTTTTTCATTCTTCACGTGATTATACAGGCTAGCATCTATCCATTGACGTATTGTACCTAATGTCTACTTCTTTAATTTATCCCACTGCTTTTCGGTCATATCCTCTGCCTTAGTACTGTCACCTTCAATTGGATCATAGAGATCATTACAATTGAGGTAATCCTCCTTCCTGGATTTTCACATTGAATAATTTGAATCCGTCAACTTGATCATTACCACATCGTTAGCCATATCAAGCTCCTAGAACTGCCGAATCAACAGCTCTGATACCAGTTGTTAAGATTTATGCTACAATCCCATGTGGGCCCCGCAGTAGTATGTTTATTGGATATTGACGATCAAATCTACCAGAAATAATAACCACAGTAAAAAACCAAATAATTACCGTAAATGTCAAATAAAAATAAGAGACAACGAGATTTACATGGAAACTCCCTAAATAATTAGAGGGAAAAACCATGGGCTAAGTCGGTAAAATTTTCACTATATGTGTGGAGAAAATTTCTTACAATCACTCAAATTTCTCACCCGCTAGAATATGATCACAATTCTAGCAACTCTCAAATTTTTACCGCTCTATTTTTACCTCACACTTCTCTGTGGATGTGATCCAGAGCACGAGACTCACTCAAAACTCTCTCTGTGTATTTAGCTTTGTTGTTTTCTTTTCTATGCTAAATGCTGCAAACCTCAAGCCTATTTATAGGCTCCAAGCAGCATAAATTTGTGGCTTCAAATTTAGTCACATCTCCAGTCGGCCAAATACCACAAAACCAAAAAGAAAACTGCAACAACCAATGTCTAGCATAATTTGTGCCCTTTAAAATTTTTGACCGTTGGTGGGTTATTAGGATGGACCCATCACTATTCCTATGTGAATCCCTTCCATTCACATGTTTCACAATAAATAAATTGATAGTGTAAAATATTGGATCAGATCTCCTGTTTCAGTTATAGTGTTCCTATCATGTTTTACTAAATCTCATCTACATATTTACGTAAGGTGAGATTTAATAGAACAAGGTTAGAATAGAGTAACTATAAGAAAGGATTTGATGTAGTAAAACATATGAATGAGAGTGGTTAGATTAGGGATGGCATAGAAAATATGGAACATACCATCTCCTTTCTTTTCAAGCATACTCTTAACTTAATTCCACCTATGTTGCATCTAATCTTACCCATACATTCAAATAAATATATAGCTAAGATTGAATACAAGAAGGTTGGAATGGGGTAAGTAGAAGAGGATCTATTCTGATCTAACTCTACTTGTATTTATGGATATTTCTAATTTTTTGAAAATAAAATAAAATAAAATATATAAATTAATACGCATCCTTACTCTAACTAAAGTTAATGTACTTGTAACCTTATAATAACAAAGGAGCAATTTTACGAGTTGCTCCAAAACTTACCCTCTACTTGGTTAATGATATAATTGACAAAAATTAAGTAGGATATTTTTATCTATATTATTTTTAAATATATTAAATAAATAATCATATTTTAAATATATAATCATTAATATATTTATCATATAAAGATAATAATTATATTAATAAAAAATCATA
>JAOQML010000007.1:26504217-26517439 GCA_027568935.1 Erythroxylum urbanii
ATATACAAAATTAGTTTAAAAATTTAAATTGAAATAAATTCATAAATAATATTTTCATAAATTAATAAATTATTATTAAGTGCTTCAATAATAAAAAATATAAAAATAAAAAACTCATCAAATATATATATGATAATAAATTCTATATTTTAACAAAAGAGCAAAACGGTGCAATAATGGCAAACCCAGCTCAGCCGCTATCATCTAGATGAGCCAACCACTCACGGACACGAGTCTAACTATTCTCCTCTCCCCGTTCTAAGGAATCATCAGCCGTCCGCCTACAAGTGAACGGCTATGATCCGAATCTTAAATTTTATCCCAACATCATCTGAGGTCACCCAAACCGCACCCTCTCTCCTATTTCTTTTACTTTCTTCCGTTTGTCTTCATTTCAACGCCAACTAACAGCACCTCTCTCCTCTCTCTCTCTCTCCCTAACCTTCAATCTCCTTCTCTCTCCTCCTTGCTCTGTAGACCCGAAGTCGAGTTGCCGGCGAGCGAAATCTTGCCGGAAATTCGCTTTGGCCTCGTCGGAGTCTCTTCTGGTCTAGGCTCTCTGAATCCCCGGTGTTGCAGAGTTGGGAATTGATGAAGGGAGATTTATCCTAAAATTGTATCTCTCTCTCTCTCTCTGGTTTTTGGTTCTTTCCTGTTTTTAATTATTAGGGATATGATTAGATAGAAGCATACAAAAAGGGGAAAAATTATTCTACTTTTTTTTCCTTCTCCTTCATCCTGACTCGCTGTCTCTGTCCTGTGTGGGTGGGCAACACGTAATAGCTTGCAATGCAAAGGGAAAGGGAGGTTCGCGTTGGGCACTCATGCGAAGATCCCTGGCTCTAACTTGTTCGTTCTTTTTTCCTTGAAATTCTGTTCAAGTTTTCCTTGATCGGTCTCGCTTTGGGGCAGTTTCTTGATTTTTTTTTTCTGGGATTGTTTGCTTTCTTCTCTATCTTTCTCTCCCTCGGCAAATTCTGAATCTTGCCTGATTTGAGCTGGGGGAGAGTGGAATTGGAGGTGGAGGTGATGTCTATGAACTTCTTTTGAGAGGTACCTTTCTGTTCTGAATTTTGTTCTGGCCAATTCTCTTCTGAAAATTTATTTATTTCGTAGAAAATTTTCTGGGTCGGGTTGTTCTGTAACATGGTGGGAAAATTTTTGGGGATGGAGTTCATAAAGTAGTTTTAAAAAATTGTTCAGGGCGATCGGATTCTTAGTTAGGTAAATTTAGGTTCGTCGTTGTTGAGCATGTTGAACTGTATCTTAAAAATGGTTAATTTGAATAATTTATTCTCCTGGTTTTATTTTGAGCTATTATTTTTGCTTCCATTGCTGGCTTCTCGGTTTCTGAAATTTGGGGAAGTGGAAAATCTAAGCCAAGCAGCGTTGGGGATGATTTTCTGTTACATTTTCCCTTAAAAAGTTTTTTGTCATGAATTTAGCAGCCTAATATTGTTTAGGATTTCTTCAGTAGGGTGACTGTTCCTATTTTCCTAAGTTGCATTTATAACCTTTTACGTTGAATTTGACGCACATAAGGCCGTTTCTCCTCCATTATCAGTCACCTACTTTCATATAATGTTATTAAAGTGTTTTTAACATTTCTTGATTTATCCATTTATGCGAAGCTGTTGACCTTTTGGTTACTTTTCAGGAGAAGACATATGAGCACTGTACATAGCCAGCAATTTTGCTTTTATATAGTGTATTTTACTGTAGACTTCTAGAGTTTCTTTCATATAAGCGTGCACCATGTCGTTTGAGATAATGGATCATAGGGGTGGTACAGCATCCTCCCATTTCTTTGATGACGTTCTTTTTCCTGCTGAGGTAGGCTCTTCTTTGTTATTTATTCAGCATTATGCCTCCTATTTTTGGTTTCATGTTCTGTTTTTTCTAATCCTGTTGAAACAAGTACAATCATCTTTTGTTTCTGTTCTGAAGTAGTCTGATTGTGTTGGGCAGAGACAAGTTGGGTTCTGGAAGCATCATTCATTGCCTCGTCACCAAGGCGAGTGTCATTGGCATTCCTACTTTTTTGAGCTACTTCTCTCTGTTGATGTTCAAGTTTGTTTTCGCTGGTGGATCTAGCTATTTGGCTGTAAAGTTATCAAATTGAAGGACTTTGTAGCAAGTTTCATGGTTAGGAATTAGGATTACATTAGCGATGAAGACTCCTTGAGTTGAATGATTAAGGATTGATAAGTTAGTTTCTCTTGAATGCTATGGTTTATCTTTAGTGAATTAGTATTCATGAATGTCATTTCTCTTTAGCATGTTCCAATTTATATTTGCTGCACACTAAACTTTAGACCTTAACATGTATCTTTCAGATTGATGCCATGTTACAGTATTCATTTTGAACTTTTTGTTAAGAGTTCATATGCTTTTTTGCAGTTATTCACAGGTCATACCTAGAAACTTTGAATGCAACTCATTCTAACAATGATTTTTGATATGAACAGATGGAATGATACCAACTCCCGGGAGCAAGTTGGTTGCTTCATCATCCTTGGACAGATTTTCATCTACTGGATCAAAGTCAGTGGATTGCTCAGGACTGCCACAGTCCGTTCTGGCTGAAGATCAGAAAGAAAAGTTAGTGATGGGTGAAATGAATGCTACTATGTATAAGACCACAATTAATTCTGTGGATCATCATCCGAAGTCCTGGTCAAGTTTGTCTGCACAACCTGCATCGTATAACCTGGGAAGAAGTCTGATTGATAATAGTGGTGCCCCATGGGAGAGCAGTTTGTTCTCCAGTTCATTGTCTGATGTATTTAGTAGAAAGTGTAAGTCCTTGAATATGTAAAACTGATCAGTTTGAATTGTGGTTTCCGTTGCATGAAGCTATATGGCATGTTAGAACGTACATTTGAACGAAGTCATGAACTGCTCGTGGCAAAGTCTTAAGCATGCCAGTGAACGTGTTGCATTATCATCTTTCAACTCCTTAAATAGTTTTTTCTTATACTCTCAAATATGGGAGCACTCAACTGTTATTTATAACGAGAGGACTGACAAATCTTCTAACAAATTGTGCAGTTGGGTTGGGGACTGATAGTCAATCTCACCAACCTGATAAAACTGTTCAAAGTCACCAGAAGGAAGAGGAGCCTTTTGAATCTCTTGAAGAAATTGAAGCACGGACTATTGGTGATCTTCTTCCTGCAGAAGACAGTCTGTTTTCCGGGGTCACTGACGAGTTGGGTCAAAATGGTTGTGTTTACAATGGTGATGATCTGGAAGATTTTGATCTATTTAGTAGTGGTGGAGGCATGGAATTGGAAGGGGATGAAAGTTCGATTGAGCGCCAACGAAAATCTGTTTTAGTTGGGTTGGTTGCAAATGGCAAAGGGAGTCTTAACGGCTCAACTGTTGGCAAAAATCCTTCCAAATCAATTTTTGTCGGGAATATTAATAATAAAGTTGAAGACTCTGACCTCAAGGCTCTAGCTGAGGTGCATGTTATTCTCATACTCTTCAATTATTCATTTGATCTAAATTTGCAAGTTAATGAATTTACATTGTTTTGCGACCTTGTTTAACATTTACTTTTTGTTCTCTCAGGGATATGGAGAAATTAGGGCAGCCCGAGGTGCTTGGGGAGCACTTCCACCGAGATCTACAAAAGTTGACCTACACAATTCCTTTCAAAAGGTATATTGTTCTTGGTTTTTAGCAGTGCCGTTGTTGGTGTTATTGATGTGCTTAATGCAAAATATTATTTTTATAACAATGCTCTTGTTGATGCCCTTAATTTTTTGCCCGTTGTCTTTGGTTTTCACTTTGATTATTTTGCATTTCTACCATATCAGGAGAATCCAGCAGGGAAGGATATGAACCAGGTCATGCTAGTGGTTTACAATCTTGATCCTTCTGTTTCAGATAATGAGATCCACTGCATTTTTGGTGCTTATGGAGAAATTAAACAAGTAAGGGTACTGGAGGCCATTTGATTTCAAGTTTATAAGGTAAAAGAAAATCCAATTTATGCTCTTAACATTATGTGGTTTTCAGATCCATGAAGGCCCACACATTCATCAGAGAGCTGTTGAATATTATGATGCTAGAGCTGCAGAAGCAGCCCTTTCTGCACTGGATCGGACTGACATTGCTGGGAAGCAGATCAAGCTTGAATTAAGCCATCCATTTGGAACAAGATGGTACGGTGCCATAGAAGTGGCGCTGGATTATAATTTCTCTTTATGTGAATATTGATTTCTACTGGTGCTTTGTTTGGTTATTACTTCATGGCTTTTCTCCCCTTTTTTACCATATTAAACACAGTTTTGTTTCTTTGACAGTGTTTGTTATACGTGACTTGTATTTGTGAATGCAGTATCAATTTGTTCCCGGGCCATTTTAGATACGTGCTTAATTTTTTATTTGGCTCCCCCTCATGTAACCTTCATGTTAATAATTGATCAATGTTCTTTTGCAGTTTTATTCTTCAGCCTGAGCTAGAGCATGAGGAGCCCAATCTATGTCAAAGCCCTTTTGATGACTTATCATCCAGGCAAAGGGGTATGATACTTTTTGTCTAGAACCTTCATTTTCATGGATTTCAGTTGTTTCACAAGACTCGTATTTTTTTTGTCCTCATAATAAATCTTTTCCGGCAGTTTTTTCACCTGGTGTAATAGCATCTAACAGCATGGAAAATGTACCTGCTCAAGTTTTACATTCTACTGTCCAGTCACCTGTTACTGCATTTATGGAGGCTCATCAGAGTTCTAGTGTGCCAAACAACTTGCCATTTCCTGCATCATTTTCATCTGTCGGCAAACAATTCAACCTTTGTGAAACTAATCGCTCGTTGGATGAAATAAAATTCGGTATGCAACGCATGCCAAATTTCCATCCTCAGTCCCTTCCGGAGTATCATGATGGTTTGGAAAATGTTTTTCCATACGGCTCGTCAAGCGCTATGGGAGGCATGGCTAGTAGTGTCGGTTCAAAAATAACAGAAGGGATCAACAATAGGAACATTGGAGGAGTGGGCTCGAATGGGCACCTGTTTGAGATTAATGGAGGAGGTATTCAGATTATTATGATTTTCTTTGTGTTCCATTTTATGTTGTTTAACGCACTTTTAGATGAAAGAAGGATATAGTGAGCCCAATGCCGATAATAAAAAGCTTACGATGTGCATTTTTTGCAACTTTCTTAAGCTCGATCAGTTATAAAAAGATGACTTGCTATAAAATTTGTTGTTGTGCCAGATGATTCTGTTGTTTGATTGATAACAAACCTAAGGACTTAAATTACTCTTTACTCATCCTCAACTGCAGCTAATTCAAATTCCTCCTTTCATTCACATCTACTTTTGCATCAAGTGACATTATAACATATGCATGTATATGGGTTTGTGTGAAAATTGCATTGCTACGAAGATTGTAATCAGCTCACAGGTTGACTGACATAGCCATATATTGATCCACCTATTCAGATAAGAATTAACCGTAATAGCAGTTAATGAATGGTTGGATGCTGGAATTGAAGTAATTCTTCAAACTACACTTAGGACTAAACATTAATAATATCTTTCTGGGATTTAGGGTTTTTAATGTGACCCTTCATCCTTTTTTCTCTTTGAACGTACAATTCAAGTAGAGCATTTGCTATTGACTTTCATGCTATGTCCTCATTGTTATGTTGTTCATGTTTTACTGACTTTTTGATGTAACTGAAACTTGTCCCTAGCTTTTGGATCTCCTGGAAATGGGAGTTGCTCTCTTCCTGGGCATCAGTACATGTGGAACAATGGCAACTCCAGCCAACAGCATCAGTCAAACCACATGATTTGGCCAAATTCATCGTCATTTATTAATGGGGTTCATGCTTGCCAACTTCCACATATGACTGGATTCCGTAGAGCGCCTCCCATCATGTTAAACGCGGCGCATGCACAACACCATGTTGGATCTGCCCCATCTGTCAATCCCTCCCTTTGGGACATGCGGCATGCTTATTCAGGGGAGTCTCCTGAAGCTTCTAGTTTCCATTTGGGTTCTCTTGGAAGTGTGGGCTTTCCCGGTAGCTCTCCACCACATCCTATGGAAATTGCATCCCGCAGCATATTCTCTCATATAGGTGGAAATGGTATGGACATGACTAAAAGTAATGGGCTGCATAGTCAGCAGATACGCCACATTTTCCCAGGCCGGAATCCAATGATTACAAATCCAGTCTCTTTTGATTCTTCTAATGAATGTGTGAGAAATCTCTCCCACCGCAGAATTGAATCAAATCCAAACAATTCAGATAAGAAACAGTTTGAGCTTGACATTGACCGGATTATACGTGGTGAAGATAGCCGAACAACGTTGATGATAAAGAATATTCCTAATAAGTAAGAAAAATCCTCACTGCCCTTTCAACTGTCTTTGACCAGTTTTACATTATAATTTTATTCACAATGAAGGTGATTACAGTTCCTATGCCATAAGAATTTCAATTTGTGGTTATCAAACTATTCAGTCATCAAAATATTTGTTGTCCGCTTACTTTTTCATTTTGTTCAATTTTGTTCGTTGGTCTTTTTTTAATTTTATCCAATCTGTTCTGTTTTCTACTAGATACACTTCCAAGATGCTTCTGGCTGCAATTGATGAGCATTGCCGAGGAACCTATGATTTTCTTTATCTGCCAATTGACTTCAAGGCAAGTAACCTTTTGTGGATCAAGCTTTTCTCACTTCCTTCTTTGGAGGGTAGGGGTTGTTGGGGTTTAGGTGTACCATTCATTTACCCCATCCCACACACTTGTCACTCATAGCACTCATGAAAATTTTGATTAAACAGAACAAATGCAACGTGGGATATGCATTCGTCAACATGATTGATCCTCAACAGATTATTCCGTTTTATAAGGTATCGAAGAAGTTTACTCAGTTGAATTACTCCGTTCTATTCTTTTGTGACAGAAAATACTATTTTCTCACTCTTCACCGATTCAGAAATGAAAAGCTAACATGATAAGAGAAAACATCATTTGCAGGCATTTAATGGCAAAAAGTGGGAGAAGTTTAACAGTGAGAAGGTGGCATCTCTTGCTTATGCCAGGATTCAGGGTAAAGCCGCTCTTATTGCCCATTTCCAGAATTCAAGTTTGATGAATGAGGACAAGCGTTGTCGCCCAATACTCTTTCATACTGATGGTCCAAATGCTGGTGATCCGGTAAAATCCTTGCAGTTTCCTTGTGATAATATCTGAGATCTTTACACATGGATCTGGTTCCTCATGTGATGAATGTGCTGTACTAATTTGGTAAAACCAAAATCTTGGCTGTACAGGAACCCTTTCCGATGGGTACCAATATCAGACCAAGATTAGGAAAACCTCGAACAAGTAGCGGTGAGGAGAACCACCTAGCAAGTTTGGCTGGTGGGGAGGACCCTTCCAATGGGACGGACTCGTCATCAGTTGGTGATTGTGCAGTCTGATCTGCACCTGGCACTAACTATATAAATCAAGAAAAGCATACCCACCCCCGAATCTCTTTCTCAGGGGGTGGCCTGACATATCTCTTTTTGGCTATAGAGAAGCACATTTTGAGAGCCAAGTGGGTTGCTTCCAAGGTGTTTTTTATTCCTAAAGAAGTTTTTGCTGCCTAGTCCTCCCAACATCTGTATGTAGAGAATGGCTTTAATGAAGGCTGAAAGTTTTGGATAGTCATGACTAGACAAAATCATGTACAGAAGTTCTTCGCCAAAAGCTATGCATGACTTGAACAATGTTGTTAACTCTGTCTCTCTATCCACTTTCTAATTTCTTCTTTTGATGTGATTTTTCTGGTTCTGTTTCTGTTCTACGCCTGGATATTGTAATTGGTCAAGAATCAGCCTAAACAAAATGTAATTATCCTTTGGTTGTAGAAAATTTTGAAGTGCTCGTATGCTGAATGAAATAACACTCATTTCTTGCACTCTTATTTCCCTTTTTTTTTCCCCCTCTTAAAGCTCATTGCTTTTTAGCACTCGTTATTCTTTAAGTAAACTTAAAGCTAAGGTTCATGCAATCATTTGTAATTTCTTTTGTATAATTATTGTTTCCAAGTTTGTTTTGTATACTCATTAAATAAATGGTTTGAAGATTTAAAGTTAGGATGGGAAAATCCTAAAATTTGCAAGTTTTATTAGATCAAATTTGTTAATTTGAATTCTTCAATTTGCAAATTTCAAAATTGGATTAGAAATTAAACAGGTAAGACATAAGGTTTAAGGTTTAACAGGTTTAATTGGTATTAAACTGTTGGATTGAATAAAATTGAAGCATTTAAAAATTGATCGAAAAAGATTATTTTTATAAAAAAATTGAAGTTTAATTAGAAAATAGGTTGTTAAATGAAAATTAATTAGTTTATAAAATTTGACTAATTAATTAATACACTGATTGATTTTCAACAAAAAATTATTAAACTAAGTCAAATTGAAAAATTAAAAATAAAATTGAAAAATTGGTCATTTAAAAGTTTTTATTGTTAAATTTGTATTATTAGATCAAATTTGTAATTTTTATTAGATCAAATTTGTTAATTTGAATTCTTCAATTTGAAAAGTTATTTTAAATTAATATTTTCAAAACTGGATTAGAACTTAAACAAGTAAAACATAAGGTTTAAGGTTTAACATGTTTAATCGGTTTTAAACTGTTACATTGAATAAAATTGAAGAGTTTGGAAAATTATTGAAAAAGATTATTCTTATAAAAAAATTTAAAGTTTAATTAAAAAAGAGATTGTTAAATAAAAATTGATTGGTTTATAAAAATTAACTAATTAATTAATAAACTGATTGATTTTTAACAAAAAAAATTAAATCAAACTGAAAAATTAAAAATAAAATTCAAAAGTTGGTCGCTTAAAACTTTTTACTGTTAAATTAGTCTAATCGGTTCAGTTTTTAAAACATTGCTTTAAATTAAATTTATTCATAAATTCCTTAATTTAATTTTGAATTATAAATTCGAAACTTATATTGAACCATGAATGTGTGTTGTATATAATTTTACAATTTAATTTTCAATCATAAGTCTATCACTTATAATAATAATAATAATAATAAATTCGTATTCTAATTTGCAATTTTGTCACTTAAAATAATTTATTTTAAATAATATTTTTATAATAAATAATAAATTACTGAATGTAACTTCTAAATTTAATTTTAATCTAAAATTTAAATTAATTAAATTAAAATAAAATTTGAATACAACTTGAAACTCCCTGCCAACCCTAGTTATTAGATCTTATCCATATATGTATATAATGTCTATAAATATATGTAGGTAAAATTTAATAAAATATTAATAAAAATACATAACCGAAACAAGAGATCAGATATGAGTCTAGCCCTAGCCCTAACCCTAGTCACGTGTTATGGAACTCCTCAATTTTACTTTTTAGTGAAATGATTACCCTTATTTGATGCAATTTCTACTCCCACACTACACCTCCAGATGCTTCGAAGAAGGATTGTATATGAGTATTTCCATCAAAATTACCAATGGACTCAAAGGTTATTGTTTTCCGGTGGATACGCCGCCGGCGATCCTCCGTACGTAGACATACCTAAACCCAGGCGAGACAAGTCGGAGAGAAAACCGTACCTGATTCCTATGAAGGAACTGATTCGCAGAGCCAAGAAAGAAAAGGAAGCTAGAAAGGCCCAGCCTTGTAGGTTGCTTGAACGTCCACCCGACAACGGATTGTTGGTCCCCGAACTCGTTGATGTCGCTCACCGAGTTTATCTAGCTCGTGAATCGCTCCGCTCTGGTCTCAATAAACTTGTTCCATTCGTTCCTGTTCATTGTTGCAGGTACAAGATCGAGTCTTTTTTGCATATAATCACCATAACCGTAGCGTGTTTTTGGGGAAAGTGCAATATGACCCTGAATTTTTGAACTCTCTGCTGACTGCCTCATCACTCAACTTTCACTTAGCTGTTTGTCTAAGAGTTAAATCAGACTCCCCTCCTGTCTCTTATTTCGCTTCATCTTGTTTTGATTCCATTCCAAGTGAGACGATTTTGGATCCTTGTAGCTGAGTTCTGCGTTAAAGACCTTAAATTTCGATAGCTTACACTCTGCAAATTAAGCTAGTTTTCGTTCCCTGTTTGCTTGGTCTAAATCTGGTTCTGTACTCAGGTTCTGCTCTGAAGTTCATGTTGGTCCTGTGGGTCATGAAATTCGAACCTGCACTGGTCCAGGAAGTGGTTCTCGAAGTTCCATGCATGTTTGGAGAAAGGGAGGAGTGCGGGATTTGGTGTTCTTCCCCAGATGCTTCCATCTCTATGATCGTGTGGGAAAACCAAGAGTAGTGCATGATGAGAGACGCAGTATCCCAAGAATTCCGGCCATTTTAGAGCTGTGTATACAAGCTGGTCTAGACCTTGAAAAGTACCCAACCAAAAGAAGGACAAAACCTGTATATTCTATTGAAGGAAGAATTGTAGACTTTGAGCAGGGGATAGAGAATGATGAGATTAGGAGCAACTTGCATCCTGAATATATTGATACTCAAAGAAATGTACACTTGGATGCCAAAGGTGATGAAGTAAGAAGTAACGTTGAGTTGGAAGAATCAAATGATATAATGACCCGCTTGAGGCGATTAAGCATTAGGACAATGGATTCATGGTTCGAAATGGTATCAGGGGCAAAAATGATGATGACTAAATACAGTGTGTTAACATGTGGCTATTGTCCTGAGGTTCAGGTAGGTCCCAAGGGACACAAGGTTAGAATGTGCAAGGCAACTAAACACCAGGCTCGTGATGGTCAGCATGCTTGGCAAGAAGCAACTATAGATGATCTTGTGGGTCCTAATTACGTCTGGCATGTCCGACATCTGAATGGACCTCCACTTGATAACATGATGAAAAGGTATTCCGGCAAGGCTCCTGCTGTGGTGGAGCTCTGTGTGCAGGCTGGTGCTCCTGTTCCTTCTGAATATTGGAGCATGATGAGGTTGGATGTGGTTCCTCCTGATCGTGATGAAGTTGATCTTGTTGCTTGAGTTGATGTCTCTTCACTCCGATGAGTCAGCTTATATGTGCTGTAACATTGAAGACTTCGCGGTTTGTTCTGTTAAAATCAGCTGTCGGCCTGAGGCTAAGCAAGTGAGTGCATCATAGGCCGTGGATGCTGTTGATACTCGATAGTGTTCATAGTAGTGTGGAAATTTCTCACTCCCACTACTGATTTCAATATCCTCTGACCTTCATGTTGGGTTGCGCAAGATCTGGCAATTCAATCATCGAGTCAAGCCCCAAATCCTATGCTGCTCACTTTTGCTGATCTCCTATTTCGTTTCGGACAGCAGCTCTGAAACTTCTCTCGAAGAGGAGCAGCTTTTTGAAGGGCATTTTTAGTTGATCAGGTAGAACTTTGGGACTCATTTAGCAGGGACAAATCACAAATGGATATGTTATACAGACCATGATATAACAGCCTCAAGCAAACCAACCATTAAAACCTAACTAGCCACCGAACCTCAGTTCATTGTACCGCTCACTTCTCCAATTTCTTTTGGAGTGAAAATGGTATAGAACTGCATACCGATTAGTATCAAGTGCTGTCTCTTGAACTCTTGCTTTGGTTGACACTGTACTGAATCTATGAAGGCAATTCAGGGGTCTCGGCGTCAAAGCAGCTATGTACAGCTTATATTATGGTTGACTGGCAAAGGCCACAGTGGATGAATGTGCGGTACCATTGAAACATGCAATTGATTCGTCTGCTGCTTGCAGCATGAAGTAAGTCTCAAACTTGATCAGGCTTTGGGACTGTTTATTGGATTTTGGGTCAGGCCTCTCGAGTCTGAAGATTGAGTCTGAAGATTTAGGCTCAAAATTCGATTAGCTTGGGTTTTGACGGTTGATACCGC
The DNA here is from genome assembly GCA_027568935.1 of Erythroxylum urbanii. Classification (NCBI taxonomy): domain Eukaryota; kingdom Viridiplantae; phylum Streptophyta; class Magnoliopsida; order Malpighiales; family Erythroxylaceae; genus Erythroxylum; species Erythroxylum urbanii. Next base: position 26,516,114 of record JAOQML010000007.1, read on the forward strand.
CCAAGGCCTTGTCATATCCAACCCTAAATGCCAAGTCTTGCTTCTATTTTTCGATAGGCTAAAAGTACATTTTAAGTCTCAACATTTATGACATAATATAAAACAGATCGTAACGTTTTAAAGTGTTCAAATTGAATCTAAAATGAATCCAAACGGGTTTAAAATATTCAAAATATACTTTAAGTGGGTAAAAATTTAAAAGAGTTAACCTCCAAAGTTCACTATTTGTAATATATAAATATGGCCTCATTATCACATGACAATAGGCAATGATAGGAGTTTTTGTACCATACCGGTTAGTAGTAACGAAAAAATAGTAAGAAATTGTGTTTAAAGGTATTGGTTAGTATCGGACAGTATCGTAAATTTTGAAAATAAGGGGATTATTTAGCAACAATGAATTTAAGAGTTTACATCCGATACTAGCTGCTAGAAATGTTAAGCTGAAAACAATCATTCCTCAAGTTGGATGTGAACACGAAGAATATTAGTAAGTTGTGACTTCTTGTTTTGGAATTAAGATAATAGGGCTAGAATAAGCGATTAATGTCTTGTCGGTCGACCCCAAACTTCGCTGAAGCACCGAAAAAATGTTGACCACGTCTTTTAGCGCTTCTCAAAAACAATTTGCTTGCAACGCGTTTAGTGGACAAGTAAGACATTACGCTGAGAATTATTCTGTTTCATAAAATTTCATCTATTTAATAAATAGAATCCACAAAAAATAAATGGTCTAAGTCACTTGAGAACAGGGGGAATAAGGTAAGGAGACATAGAGGATCTCCCTTCCATTATGCCCACTAGATCTTTCGTACTTTTTTTTACAAAAAATACACTCAATACTCATCCAATATGAAAAGTGGAGTAGAATCAATCACCATGATATTTCAAGTGTGATAGGACAAGCAAAAATAAGATAATAACAGAGAAAAAACATCGAGAAATATGAGTAAATTCGACATTTTTGGCCCTAAATCTTGTTTTGATTAGACTGGACCTCTACTTAGCACTAGCTTAAACTCATCGAGAGAAGGAACCTACTTGCTCGTACCAGTCTGTATTTAAAATATCGATCGAATATTAGTTGGTGTCGTAAACTTTGAAAAATAGAAAAACTATTCAACAATAATTATTTAATTTTTTTATTAATAATTAAATAATATATATTTAATTGACGGTAAATTAAATAATATATATTTTTGTTTAAGGTTTCACTTCTAGTTAATTATTTCCTCGTCCCGTATTCTCATTGTAAATTGTATAGTTAAAGAGTTAAAGATCTTTATTGTTCTTTTTATTTGACGTTTTTATATAATTACTATTTAT